>JAODXP020000014.1:502861-505361 GCA_027497455.2 Sardinella longiceps
TCTATTGTCCGCCGGTCATTATAGAAAAACATTTTCAGAGTGGAAGAACCGGAGACCGTCAGCGAAGCCGACCATGGAGAAATTCTAATGTCTTATAGCCTATGCCACTTTAAGAAACATGGGACAGAAATTGGGACTATTGTGCTGATATATTCCTTCTTTAATCGATAAATGTTAAAAAATGTAGATGTGTTTGGCTCTCGCATCAATTATTACCTATATAGCTTAACAGTATATAAGCCTAGAAATCTAGACGCCCCTAGCAGCAGCAAATCGAATTTTCAGCCAGTGTGTCTAGTCAAGTGTCGTTCCAAACGGTATTGGGCCAATCAAATCGCGAATGCTGGAGATAGATACCCTCTGGAACTACACACTCAACATCACAACTCTGTTGACGTCTTTTGTGTTGTCTACATCTTCAGTGCTTTCAGTGGCCTTTCGGTCAATAAATTTGCTCTACAAATAAAATTGAACTCTACTTTAGACTTGGACCATGGAATTTGCGTTGACTATGTAATGCTTGATTGGTTGTTGTGCCAGAGCAACTTAAGAGACAACTATTTAACCCGCCCACACTGCCAATTGCTTCTTGCTGTACGGGGTTGACTTGCCAGGCTAGTAGTAAAAGAAATTAAGTTTCAGGTGTAAAGTACTTAAATTTAAGTCATGTTTATGTCTTAAACATGTTTGAAGCATATGAACTAAAGTGCTGTACAAGTACATATCATAAGAAGAGAACAAAACACAGTAAAACAGAAAAAAGTACATAAGACATGAAAGGCTCGCATTCACCCTGTAGAACCTGATAATGTTATAATGCCCAATAATGTAATAACTCCCGATAATGTAATAAAAATTCCCTCATAAACCTGATAATGTAATAAAGTCCCAATAATGTAATACAGCTGATACATGATCGGGTTCTGCAAAATTGAGGCTAACCTGAAAATGTAATAACCTCCCATTAATGTAACATTTTATTACATGATCAGTATGCCGATTTTTACATTATTGGGAAACGCACCGTATTACATTATCAGGATTTATTACATTATCAGGTTTTATTACATTCAGGGCCTTATGAGGGATGTTTTTATTACATTATTGGGAGTTATTACATTATTGGGAAATTGTTACATTATCAGGTTCTACACACCCTAAAAAGATTATAGCCCTGGCTGGGGCAAGGGGTCGACAAGCAGCCTTCTAAGTGAGGGAGGAAGAGTTTAATCAGGAATGTAAACACATGGATTAAACTAGAAAAGCACTCAGAGAGCGCAGACCTCCGCCAAGACAATGTGGTCACAGATGGTGTTCTGGAACACCGATCTCCATCAAAATCGAATCAGTTCTTACTCGTCCCAAAACACACATCGTCTGAAAATTTCATCCAAATCCGTGTAATACTTTTCGAGTTATGTTGTACACAGACAGACTGACAGGCAGACGGACACACACACAGGCGAAAACAAAACCTCTTTGGCGGAGGTAATGAGCAATCCAAATACTGAGGAGTAAAACTGATCAGTAGGCCTGAGAGATTTGGGTGGGATGTACAGATGTACAGTAGGCTTTAGAGCTTTGAATGTAAATTGCATTTTGAAATATGTCTCCTAAACTCTAGGAAACTGTAAACTGGAGCCAACAGAAGAAGGCAAGAACTAGGATAATTTGGTCTTTGGTGACTAACTTGCATGTGTAGCACTTGCTATACTAGGTTGTTTAATGATGTAACTGTCAAAAAATATTGAACAGATCTCAACATGATTGACTTTTTTCTTTGTTGTTGCAGTTTTTTTGCTGCATTAAAACAATGTACAGTATATGCCAGTTTTTGCTGATATGGCAAAAAGAGAAAAGGGGTGAACTTATTTTGAATAATTTATGAAATACACACAGTACAACTACTGTATGTAGGCTGTAAGTGGACAGTCATATGTAAACCCCCAAAGAAAGGCAGTGATTTGTCCATTGACATCAGCAACAGTATTTTCTGATAGGGATAAGCTGTTTTTTTTTTTCATTAAGCAGGACATTTCGCAAGCCCTCTTGTCAAGCATCGACACACCATTATTGTTATCCAGACATAACCAACAAAGCCTTTGAGAGAAAAAGAGAGAAAAGTTTCTAGCAGTCCAGTTCCGAAAGACAAAAAAAAAAAAAAAAATTGCCCCATTGTCATGCATGAGACTTTTGGAATATTCAAGACGTGTTATTTATTTTGAGGTGTTTTGTGGTAGTCCATTGAAGAAACAAAATGTTAGAGAGACAAAAAGTAGAACGAAAAATCTCTCCCAGAATGCATCAGCACTGCATAATTCTCCTGCATTTTCTTTAACAAAAAAAAAATAAAAAAATAAAACAGCCCCACACTGAAATCATGCAAGTGATTGAGGAGTGCAGAGTAATGTTGTTGATGACATAATCCCAGCGTTGCTGGCGACTCTGGCCACTTGTGCTCCATGCCTCGCCTCGCCGAGAGGAACACAGCAGAGAGGCA
>JAODXP020000014.1:510361-550361 GCA_027497455.2 Sardinella longiceps
GAGGTGTCTACCCCAGAAAGTCCCACAATTACTGTCTTCACTGTGACTGTTTTTTTTTTTAATTATTTATTTTAATTTTTAATTTAAGATTGTTCTAGAAGGTTCTAGGCGCTAAGTGGTCTTGTTTTGAGTTGACGCTCTATCCTAAGAGAGAAGGGCATTGGGTAGATTAAATGTAGTGGAGGTGGAGGCCCAACTTTTGACCTGGCATTTTCTGTTGTTTTTCATCCATTCCATGAGGTTAAAATGCTCTCTGAAGTATAGTCTCACAGCTGCACAGACCACACAGGTGAGCAGCACAGGTATTATGTGAGCTTCCAGCTTCAGTGTTGGCACTTGAAGATTGTGTGTGTGTGTGTTTGTGTGTGTGTGTCTCTTGGACTCCATTTGAAGTGTGTGCCATCAAACAAAAAAGCACACTTTGTCCCCTACCCTTCTCTCTCTCTCTCATTCTCTCCCTCTCTCTCTCTTTCTTTCTCTCTCTCTCTCTCCCTGTCTCTATATCTCTGGCAGTGTGTGGCTGACAGCGTTCCATTTGGCCCGCTGCTCTGCAGGCTCAGCTGGTTAGGGCTCTGGCGAAGAGCATACGTCTCTCTCTCTCTCTCTCTCTCTCTCTCTCTCTCTCTCTCTCTCTCTCTCTCTCTCTCTCTCTCTCTCTCTTAAATGCGAGGTTACCTTGAACAGGCTTGCAGCAGCTTGTGACAGTTTGACCTGTGTCCTTAGCAAAGGAGGAAGAAACTTTTGCAGTATGCATGCAAAAGAGAGAGAGAGAGAGAGAGAGAGAGAGGGAGAGAGAGAGAGAGAGAGAGAGAGAGAGAGAGAGAGAGAGAGAGAATGAGTGGGGGAGGAAAAGGAGAGAGAGAGAGAGAGAGGAAGAGAAGAAGAAGACACTGAGTCTGTCCTCTTGAAGTCAATGTATTCATTCATGTGCGGTTTTTAAATCCGCCTTCGCTCCGAGCTGGTCTCTGACCCCTCCCACCTCCCTCTCCCTGGATTAAGGCTTCCCAGTGGTGCAGTGTGCATATGCAGACCCATATTCACACACACACACACACACACACACACACACACACACACACACACACACACACACACACACACACACACACACATTCACTTTCACTCAGTCATTCAGTCACTCCTGTACTCTCACTCTCACTCACAAAACTTAGCAACTGACAGCTGCTCCTGCTGATGTTCCTCCCTTTTCTTTTGCTCTCTCTCTCTCTCTCTCTCTCTCTCTCTCTCTCTCTCTCTCTCTCTCTTCCGTTCTTTTCCCACCCCTCCATGTGTTTTTGCATCTACTGCTAATGGCCTCTCTCTCATCTATTTCTCTCCATAATTTTCACTCTTTCTCAGTCTGGCGCTAATGTCCCTTTCTTCCTCTTCTTCTTCTTCTTCTTTTTCTTCTTCTTCTCTATTTCTTTCTTTGTCTCTGATATCCCACTTTGTGTCTCTCTCGCCTCTCTCCATCCTCTGTCACTGTGCTTCATCTCTTTCTATCGTTCTTTTTGTTTGTCCTTTCTCCCCCTCTCTTCTCCTTTATTTCTCCTCTTTCTTCCTTTCTTTTCATTTTCACTGGCATCCCATGTTTCTCTCTCTTATCCCTTCATTCTTGCGTCCCATAAAAGTGGAGTTTTCTGATTCCTTCCTGTTTTCTTTTCTCTGTCCCTCTCCCTCTTGCAGTGACTACATAATCAAAGAGAAGACAGTGCTCCTGCAGAAAAAAGACAATGAAGGTTTCGGATTTGTTCTGAGAGGGGCCAAGGGTAAGGACACATGTCCTCACTAGCACACACTCACACATGCACACGTCTACACTTTTAGGTGTGTCTGCACATACACACACACACACACACACACACACACACACACACACACACACACACACACACACACAGTAAAAGAAGCACATCTCCCTCTCTGCTTCTCACTCTCACAAATATGCATTGTACAGCCTCTGCAGGGGTTTCTGAGTCTGATGCTCTGCTGATGTTGTATGTATATGTGTGTGTGTGTGTGTGTGTGTGTGTGTGTGTGTGTGTGTGTGTGTGTGTGTGTGTGTGTGTGTGTGTGTATGATGGTGTCACTGCAGCCCAGACACCCATTGAGGAGTTCACTCCCACCCCAGCATTCCCAGCACTGCAGTACCTCGAGTCTGTTGATGAGGGAGGTGTGGCCTGGAGAGCCGGCCTACGGATGGGAGACTTCCTCATTGAGGTACGTGCCAGCTGAATCTTGGGAAATGTAGTGCTTTAATTTTGGGGGCGTAGGGCTAACTCATTTCTCCCCTCTTCTCTTCTCTTCCCTTACCCTCCCTCTTTCCCTCTCTGCCTGTCCAGGTGAATGGGCAGAATGTGGTTAAGGTGGGCCACAGACAGGTGGTCAACATGATCCGGCAAGGTGGCAACAGCCTGATGGTCAAGGTCGTCATGGTAACCCGCAATCCAGACTTGGACGATGGTACCAGAAAGAAAAGTAAGAGCAAAGTGCTGCTTGTGTTAGTGATGATGATGATGGTGATGATTAGGGGGCATGTAAAACACTATTGGTGGGAAGAATGATGATGATGATGATGATGATGATGATGATTATGATTGTACCAGTGTCATATTATCACACAAATAGAGGCTCCACAATGTCCACTTAAGATTGTGGCTATGCAGATGAATGTTGATTAGCGGTGATGAACAAGCATGCAAATACGACTTTCAGTGGTGGTGAGTCTAATGAACACAGCTGTATGATGAGACTTCTCTCTCCCTCTTTCTCTCCCTCCCTCCCTCCTTCTTTTTTCCTCTTTTTCTCTTTCACTTCCTCCCCCCACCCTCTCTCTCTCTCTCTCTCTCTCTCTCTCTCTCTCTCTCTTTTACTTTTCCTCCCTCCGGTCTGCAGTCCCTCAGCAGAGTAAGAGGCTGAGCACGCCGGCAATAGCCCTGCGCTCCAAATCCATGACCTCGGAGCTGGAGGAGATGGGTAAGACTCAGCACAAAGGCAGGAGAATAAGGAGAGAGAGAGAGAGAGAGAGAGAGAGAGAGAGAGAGAGAGAGAGAGAGAGAGAGAGAAGGAGAGGAAAGGCAGAGGGATGAAGATAGCAGGACAGAGCATGAAAGGGCCATAAGGAAAGAGCGTGTGATGATGGAGGGACAGATCATTGAATACTGCTCTCATCTACAGAGACAGGAAATGGGGGCACAGAAGGGAGGATATAGGAGGTGATGAGAGGGAGGGAAAGAAAGAGAGAGGGAGAGAGGGGAAGGGGGTGAGGGATAAGGAGGTCAGATGAGAGGGCAGAGAGGACTACAGGAGGAGATGTGTTGCAGCAGCAGGACGATGGAGCTGCAAAAAAAGGAGAGAGGAAGAAGAGAGCCAGCGAAGGGTCAGAGTCAGCAGCAGTGCACTATGGGTAATTGACACAAGTAGAAGGTAGGGACAGATAAGATAAGAGTGAAATGCAGAAGGGAAGGTATAGTATGAGATTGGAGGAGGACATGTGGATGAGAGTCTCAATGCATTTCACTGTTCTTTCAGAGGTTCCACACTGTCACTACCAGCACCCCCACTACAGGTAACCCCTCCCCGCAGCTGCCCCCTCCGCCAATAAAAGCCCTCCTTTTCCACGTGTGCCTCTTCACCGACCTGCTCCCCTTCAATCCCCTCCCCTTTTCCCGGCTTACCGCCTGCACCCTTCTCAGCTTGATCTAGTGCCCCCTTACCTCACTCCCCGTACCCCACAACACCCCCACTCCCCCTCGAACAGACCACACACCTCTCAACAACCCCCCCACCCTTCCCCCATCCCCACTAGTCCTCCAATACGGCGAAAAAACGAAACAAAAAAATCAAACACACACTGAGAGAGCCGCTGCCGCCAGTGCCGTATGTGTGCGTGTGTGTATGTGTGTGCCCACGTTGCCATAGCAATCCCTCCGTAGGGTAGGCGTCCCTTGAAAAAAAAAAAAGAAAAGAAAAAGAAAAAATGTGTTCAGCGCGTCCCGCCTGCCTTGCCGATCTCGCCGTGGGCTCGCCGGCGACCGAGTGGAGGCAGATTAAGCGCGGCGATGGCGAGCTGATAACAACCGAGAATTAAAACTCCTACAGCTGACTTCAGTTAATTAACCGGCACTGGTGGGTTCTTTTAATCATAAAGACCATCCACGCCACCAGCAGTCCTCCTGCCTCTAGTATGCTCAGAGATGTGATTGTGTGTGCGTGTGTGTGTGTGTGTGTGTGTGTGTGTGTGTGTGTGTGTGTGTGTGTGTGTGTGTGTGCGCGTGTGTGTGTATTGGTCTGTTTACCTGTTTATTCCCATGACTTAACAAGTAAATACCCTACAGTCTCTTCCAATTGCACTGTTTGGTATCCATGGTGCAAACTAGTGCAGCCAACGTTGACCAAAAATGGAGTTGTATCTCGCTCACCGGCTCTAAGGCCTGGGCTCTAAGCTGCTCGAGCCTGTCCTGCTGTCTCGCTATGACTCACATGCTGTTTGGCATCACGCTCGCCAGCGTGAGTGTCAGCTGTTGAGTTGTCTCCGAGCAAACCGCAAAATCACCGCCGTGCTCCCCGCAGTGGGAACCCGCCACCCTCCAAACGCAATTCTAAAAGCCTCCGAGGTCTTTTTTTATATATATATATATACACAATCACACAGGTTTTAGGGAGAAAACTTGGGTATGGTGGCCTCATGCAAAACCCTGTCTGAGCAGGTGACGAAAGGAAGATCTCACTCTCACTTTGAAGTAGTTCTCAGTGATAGCCAAACCAATTGGGAAGGAATGCATTAAGGCTTACAGTAGCATGCAATGAGAAGCCAGCAGGAAGCCTGTCTCTATGAACTTTCTGTCCTAAACACACCAGACCCAACACATGGCCAATATGTGCTGCAACACACACTCATCAGGAAACAGAATCCTCTTGAATACCAATCTCGCTTGTGTGTGTGACACATACTGCCTTCTGTTCCTGTTTGATAATTGATTCTTGCAGGGCATGCAGCATCTGTATTGTATTGTATTGTATTGTATCTATAGTTGCAGATTGGTTGTGTTATTTTGTCCTTTTTCAAGCAGTGATACTGAGTTATATTTGAGATTGTGTGATGGCTGCTTTTGTCAAGACATGTAGAGAAAGTCACACTAATCCAAGTGGTTAAGAGTAATGTTGTAAAAAGCAGTACCATGGCTGGCAAATCTGGGATGACTCTTGGCTGTTGTTTGTGCTTATTCAAACCCAAGGCCGTCACATCAGGAGGCAGGAATCCGGTCCAGCTGTTTGTCATTTATATGTCAAAAACACCGTGAGCAATCGATTATGGCTGATGCACCTGTGCGGGAGAGAGGATTGATCCATGCAGAGCGTCTTCCCTGGGGGCGGTCGGGGCTCGGCCATATGCTGACTGTAGCTCTCGGGGGCTTGTGCTTTTTTGTCTGTTTCGGCAGGCTGAGTACAACAATGTTGTTTTTTTTCAGTTGTTGTTGTTTGTGTTTGTTTTTGAATGGGATTCACGCTCACCTCTCCTCCGCACCTGCTGCAGTGTCCTGACTCACCTCTGTGTGGCCTCTCCACGCAGATGGCAGCCAGAGCCATTTTGTTTTTAATCGCTTCATCAATTCCTCGACTTACAGTCTTTACTTCTTCAGTTCGCGCAGAATAATGTCCAATTTAGTCAGACTCAATCACGCAACACAGATATGTCTTTTGTTTTGTATTATCCGAGTATGAAGCTCTTGTCTTTAATGCCGGTTAGAACCCTATTTCACTCGTGGTATAAACCAAAGACAGACTTTTTTCTGCGAAGGAGAGTTTATTTAAATAACAGCTCGCCGGGTTGAATATTTATTGAGATTTGTTGTTGTTTCTTTTGAGACATTCACACACGTGACTGGCTTTCTGGTTTTTATCCATCGCCGATGATTAGTCACCAGTCTGAGCCCCCCGAGGACTTCCACAGACTCGCTCAAAGTCGCTCACGCACCCTGGAAGCATTACGGCTCCAACAAGAGGCTCATCTGATAGTCAACGCAGCTCAAACTCCCCTCCCTGATAAAGACATTCGTCATGCTTGTTATAACTGTGAAGCACTTAGTCACGCAAGCACATGAGCATGGGCACTAGCGAGCACACACACACTCGCTCATGTACACACACCACACACACACACACACACACACAAGCACGCACGCACACAATCACTCATGTACACACTATATACACACGTACTGTACACACACACACACACACATAAAATCGGCCCAGTAAATTCCACACTCACACACTTTCTCATGCACACACATGTACACGCACACTCACACACACACACACACACACACACACACACACACACACGACACACGACACCACACACAATCCCTCATGCACACTCCACACACACTGTCTCACTGTGGCAACTCTAATATTGTTAACATTAGTAGCACTCCCTCACTGGTGGCTCTTAAACCCTTCTCCCTGCACTCTGGTGTTCCACATGTGTGCTGTACTTGTCTTCTAACCACTAACACCTGACTGACCTCTGACCCCTCTCCTCTTTCTTTGTCCGTCCCTGCTGACCCCTAACAGTGGACAGAGGTGAGCTGCGTGTGTGTGTGTATTTGTTTGTCTCTGTGTGTACTGTACATGTATGTGTCTTTGCACAGTGAGATTGAAATGGAGATAGACAATGAGATTGAGTTATTTCATGTCAGATGTTATTTTTGATTTTATCTGCATATGTGATTGTGGAAATGTCTGGAGATGGATAACTTTCTTTAATGTTTTCTGGGTGTGCTTAAAGGACGTACAGTTGGTGTGTGTGTGTGTGTGTGTGTGTGTGTGTGTGTGTGTGTGTGTGTGTGTGTGTGTGTGTGTGTGTGTGTGTGTGTGTGTGAGTGTGTAGTATTCTGCAGAGCCAGTGCTAAGAGAGAGTGTAATTAAAGGTACTGTAATGGACCCAGTGAGAGTGCAGTCGTATTATTGTTATTAGGGGATATAGCTGTAATTGGAGCAAGCATAAATATCCTTAGCGGTGTGGGCTGGCCATATGCCTGCGGAATACTCAGCCCTGTCTCTCTTCTTCTCCCTCTCACAGCCGCTACCCCATGGAAAAAAAAATCAGGTAGGATGACCAGTCCATGCATTACCCCACACCTACTCAAGCAAAGGATTAAAACATAAGATGCGATTAATATAGCTATCAACAGAACTGTCACTGTTAGCAAACAAGCTACTGTTTGGCTCATGAACACATTCCTTTTGCATGAGGCAAAAATTGGATGACAGGCATTATCAAATATTCAAGTAAGACAGAAGATTCATTTGGAAACTATGCATAGATGGATTTATTAAAGTGTATTAAAGTGGCAATATGTCATTAACCAGCTTTTTAGGAATGTTTGTGGATAGACAAGATTTTTTTTATTGTTTTGAAATCTTAAAATTCATTTGGATGCTTTATTCAGATCAGATCCAGAAGGAACACAACACTCATTCTCACTGGCAATCTAGGCTATTTTCCATGTTGTTTTTACAGTAAAGCGTTCCCCCAAATATATTGTCAAAATAAATCAACGGCCACGCTAGCCAGCTTATATTAGATACAGCTGTTCTGTTAATGTTTGCAGAGCAAGTGTGTCATCTAACCAGCCTGCCAGCTTCGGTCAAAAA
Organism: Sardinella longiceps; assembly: GCA_027497455.2. Classification (NCBI taxonomy): domain Eukaryota; kingdom Metazoa; phylum Chordata; class Actinopteri; order Clupeiformes; family Clupeidae; genus Sardinella; species Sardinella longiceps. Next base: position 518,024 of record JAODXP020000014.1, read on the forward strand.
CTCCTCAATCCTCTTTAAGACTTTAACCATATTTGCCAAGTTGAATTAGAGGATGATGGCATGGCTTCATTCTTTCCACAGAAAAAAGCGACTAACTTGTTGTCCTTTTTTGCTGTTGTTTTTGTTGTAGAATTCGAATCCTCACAAGTTACCGAGAAGAAGAGGACAGTCTATCAGATGGCTTTGAGTAAGAATCTCTGAGTCTGTCTGTGTGCTTGTGTGTGTGAGGCAGGAGTGCATTCCTGCGGCCCTGTGGTTTTTGGATGAGTTTCCCAAACAGACAGACAGCCCCATAGTATTAGATTGCTAAAAACAGTAGTTCTTCAAATGTGGACAAATTTGGCCTAGGGACAAGGAGCAGTCCTGTATTTGATCAAAACAGTTTTTTTTAAAGCATTTGGTATGTTCTGGAGCATTGTGTGTGTGTGTGTGTGTGTGTGTGTGTGTGTGTGTGTGTGTGTGTGTGTGTGTGTGTGTGCATATGGGTGTGTTTTTAAATGAAATCCATTTCATTGTGTGTGTGTGTTGGCAGTGTATGTGTATGTACTCGTGTGTGTGTGTGTGTGTGTGTGTGTGTGTGTGTGTGTGTGTGTGTGTGTGTGTTTCTTATGAAGCCAGACAGTCACTTTATCTTCCTGTCTTTTGCGCAGATAAACTGGATGAGATCTTGGCTGCAGCTCAACAGACAATCAGCACCAATGAGGGGCCGGGGGTTCGGGCTCAGGGGTCGAAAAGAGAACGGGGCCGTAGCTTTTACGGCAATGAGGTGTGCATGTGTACAGTATATATTTACATATATTTACATAATCTAGACTGTTTGCACTGCACAACGTTCATGTGTATATCACTATTTCGTTATTTATTTATGTATGTGTGTGTGTGTGTCTGTGCCGGTGTGTAAGGATATTTCATTGGAACTGTATGTTGTTTATAACATAATTGCAGAATACTGAATCACCTGAGCAGGATAAACACAAACTGAACTCAATTATCACTTTATTAACACTGACTTGTCATATTGGAAAGCGTATTCATAAAGTCTCCATATCATTTTAATCGACTGTGTGGGCAAATCTTCACCACAAGGGAGCAGTAATTCACATATTGGTAAAATGATATTTGAGTAGCCCGATGTTAACTGCCGTGTGTGATGCATTGCACTTCAGAATCAAGCACAACACTGACAATGTAATGCAAGCTCTTAGTGTATCCTCTGTGCAGTTTTCCTCTTCTCTGTCTGTCTGTATGTCTATGTGCCTCTGTGTGTCTCTGTCTGTCTGCCTACGGGTCTGTCTTTCTGTCTGTCTACCTTCCTCTGTGTGTCTTTGTCTTTCTGCCTACCTGCACGTCTGTCTATCTGTCTGTCTGCCTGTATTTCTGCCTGTGGGCCTCTCTGTATGTCTGTTTGTTTACCTACCTGTGTGTCTCTCTGTCTGTCTGTCTGCCTACCTGTCTGTCTGTGTGTCTGTCTGCCTATGTCTCTGTGTGTCTGTCTCATTGTGCTCCCTCTTCCTCTTGCTCTCCTTTTGCAGCCCAATTATGACCAGTCGGGGATGGGGATGATGTCGTCTGGGGCAGGGCTCGGTTATGACCGGGGTCAGTTTGCCTCTGGCCACGGCCCTCCTCACGGTATGCTGCGACAGAAGTCCATCGGTGAGACTGTCCGACCTCCCAGCTGTCTGTCTGCCTGTCTGTTTGTCCGCCCACCTCAAGCCCTCTGTCTGCGCAACCTTTTAGTCCCCAAGACCTCTTTTCTCTGTGTAGTAGTGGACAGCACCAGTCGTGCTTTAGAAAAGAAGATTTAAAGACGATTCAAGTCTTTAGCTTCAGCAGAGTGAAATCTATGCTTAATGTGTGTATGTGTTTTTGTGTGTATGTGACTGTGTGTGTGTGTGTGTGTCTGTATACTTCTGCATGTTAGTGACTGACAATTGACAGTGCCATTCGGTGTGTACAGGGGTTAGAATAAACTAGTATTTTTTATTTAGACAAGAGCAATTATGTGCAACTACGCCCGAATAAGCAAGAAGTGTCCATGTTTGGGTCTCCATACTCAAACTATATTAGCAGTCAACCATTTCATGTGCGCTAAATTGGCTATGCGGTCAAAGGTGAAATGGTGGCACATTGATGTTGGGCAGGCAAATGATTAAAAGGCTTAACACAAGTACCTTAACATGCCATAGCATTTGATGGAAAGTCTACCGTAGGTAAGACAAAGGTACTTGTGAGATTTCATTTTCATGACAACACCCAAGATGAATGCACATCTTTGAACATGAGCAGGCAGACAGACCAACTTCTCAATGGACACTCTCACTTGTACCCTGATGGCATGTGTTCTTATGTCAATCATTTCAGAATCACAGTCCTGGCATTTCGTGCATGCCATCTATCTACCAGATGCCCTCTCCCTCCTCCTCCTCCTCCTCCTCCTTCTTCTCCTTCTCCAATGGTTTCATTTCAGTCTTGTGTCAGTCCTCTCACCCTCTCTCCCATGTCATCTGTTCACAGGCTTCTCTGTCCATCATGTGGCCTTGTTCTCTCCATCCCTGTGCCACTCTTGTCCTCAAGGTGAATCCATCCTTTTCACCTCATCTTTCTCCTCTCAATCAACTCCCCCTCTCTCTCTCTCCCCTCTATCTACTCTACCTACTGCTTTCACTCGTTCTTTCTCTTTCTTTCTTTCTTTCTTAATCTGTCTATCTTTGGCTTTCTGCCCCCTCTCTCTCTCCCCTCTATCTACTCTACCTACTGCTTTCACTCGTTCTTTCTCTGTCTTTCTTTCTTTCTTTCTTAATCTGTCTATCTTTGGCTTTCTGCCCCCTCTCTCTCTCCCCTCTATCTACTCTACCTACTGCTTTCACTCGTTCTTTCTCTTTCTTTCTTTCTTTCTTAATCTGTCTATCTTTGGCTTTCTGCCCCCTCTCTCTCTCCCCTCTATCTACTCTACCTACTGCTTTCACTCGTTGATTCTTTCTCTTTCTTTCTTTCTTTCTTAATCTGTCTATCTTTGGCTTTCTGCCCCTATACTACTTTCTCTCTCTCTCTTTCTCTGTCTCTTTTTTTTCCTTCCCTTTTCACTCCTTCATCTGTCCTTCTTTCCTGCCCGTAGGGGTCCCTGAGGAGGAGAAGCAATATCTCCATCCTCCGGCCATGAAGTTCGCTCGCAGCCTGTCCGTGCCTGGCTCAGACGACATCCCCCCTCCCCCGACGACCGCCCCTCCCGAACCCCCATTCTCTTCAGCGCCCCCATTAGGCTGGAGGGGTAAAAGCACTCCGCAGTCATCCGCCGTGTCCGTGTCTCAATCCACCGCCACCTCCACGCATTACCAGCTCTACCAGCAGTCCGTGCCCTTCGGCCACACCGGCCGGGTGGAGAGGGGCGGCGGAGGAGGTCCGCAACCCGACCACCCCTCCGCCGCCGCCTCCTACGCCCACCAAGCCCCCACCAGGACCGCCTCCCGCAAGGTGATTGGCTACCCGGGGGAGGTGGGACCCGGGACCGCTGCTGGCATGGGCATGGGCGGCGCAAAAGCAGCAGGCTTGAGAAGGGGTTACAGTAACGCCGTTCCCCCAACGAGCATCGCTACGGTGGTGCCCCAGCAGCAGCAGATGCAGGCGGCCCAGACCCAAAGCCAAGCACGGGGCCCTGGGGATCAGCGCGGGGCGGGGATGGGCGCTGGGGCAGGGGGTGGCGGAGGGGTGGGAGCAGGGGCGGGCGGCGGCGGTGTGCCGAAGGGTGGTGCTCGGCGGGGGAAGGGCCCTCTGGTCAAGCAGTCCAAGGTGGAGGACATGCGCTCGGCCCAGCTGGCAGCGCTGGGCGGGAAGGGGGGCTCGGTGGAGAAAAGCTCCATCCCCATCCCCACCATCATCGTCAAGGCGCCCTCCACCAGCAGCAGCGGCCGGAGCAGCCAGGGCAGCAGCGTGGAGGCCGAGCCTCCCCCGGCCACCTCCACCTCTTCGGGCGCCGACGCCGATGGCTCTAAGCCCCCGCCCGGAGTGGCGCCGCCGGCCCCCGCCGTCACGCCACCCGCTCCTCCTTCCATCCCGGCCCCGCCACCCCCTTCCATGCCCCCCGCGCTACCGCCGTCGCTGCCCTCCATCCGAGCGCAGGACAGCCTGGACTTTACCAGCCAGTTCGGTGCTGCCATCGTCGGAGCGGCGCGGCGTGACCGCGAACGCTTCCACGAGGCACGACGGAAGAGCGCCTCTTTCTTCCTCTCGGCAGAGGAGGATATTGGAGGACCCGTTGTAGGAGGAGGAGGGGGAGGTGGTGGACTAGGAGCAGGAGGAAGGCTTGGAGCCTCGCAGCAGCAACAGCAGCAGCAGCTGGGCCAGCCGACCCCTCGTCTGCGCCCGTCCAAGTCCATCGACGAGGGAATGTTCTCTGGCGACACCTTCATCCACCAGGCCCGCAGCATGCCGCCAGCCTTCGGCCTGCCCGAGTACTCCACCACCACCACGTCTCAGATGGGCGACTACCAGCCCAAGTCGGTCCCGGTCGATTTCTACGGCGCTGGTCTTCGGACTCAACAACAACAGCTTCAGCAGCAACAACAACAGGCTCAACAGACTACGTTCATCCACCCGCTGACGGGGAAGGTTCTAGATCCATCGTCCCCGCTGGGCTTGGCTTTGGCCGCCCGGGAGCGCGCCCTGAAGGATGACACCCGCATGCGTCGCGATCGGAGCGAGCACATCTTCGCCCGGCAGCTGTCCAGCGTGGGAGTGTTCCCTTCCTCCATGGCGTCCGCCGGCGTGGTCGTTTCCTCCGCCCCTTTGCACTCCTCGGGCACGTCGTCCTACCTGGTCACGTCTTCCTCGTTGGCAGCCACCACCACCTCCACACGCCCGCCATCGCCCAGGATTCTACGCTGGGGCGATGAAGGATCCGGCTCGGAGCGCGAGAGAGAGACGGGAGGTGGAACGGCGGCAGGGGCAGGCGGAGGAGGAGGAAGCGGTGGAGCCGCGCCGCGCGAGGGGTTGAGAGTCCGTTTCTCCGAGGACAAGACGGTCCACACGCACCACTACCAGGCCCAGCAGCAGCAACAACAGCACTACCAGCCCAGCTACAAGGAGCGGGAGCGAGAACGCCAGAGGGAGAGGTCCCGGGAAAGGGACGCGGAGAGGGTGCAGCGAGCACAGACACCACCACAGTCCCAGCAGCAACAACAGCAGCAGCAGCAGCAGCAGCAGCAGGCGTCCCAACAGCCCCGGCGTCCGTCGTTCCTGCGCATGGAGAGCGAAGCAGGCTCCTATATCCTGTCTCTCACCCCTCCCTCCCCGCCAGCGGCGACAACCCAGACCCCGGCAGGAGGAGGAGGAGGAGGGGCAGGGGGTGAACGGGGTGCTGGCGCCGGCATAATGGTCCTCCCACCCCCAGCTCCCTCCGTGGACGCCGATGACGAGTTTGTGTTTGCCGACCCTCTGCCGCCGCCACTGGAGTTCGCCAACAGCTTCGACCGGGGCATCTCGTCGAGCGGCATGAGCGCTTACGCCAGTCTGGTGGCCAACAGCATGGTATCACGGCAACAACATCAGCAGCAACAACAACAGCAACTCCAACTGCAACAACAACAACAACAACAACTACAACAACAGCAGCAACAGTACAGGGTCCCCCAGCCTCCTCCCCCACCTCCCCCTCCTCCACCTCCACCGCCCCCACCCCCCCAGCGAGACTCCTACATCCTGACTGGCTACTCCCCTCAGACCCCCTTGCCCTCGCCCCAGGCCGGAGACTCCACCACCTCCAGCCTCACCTCCTACGACAGCGAGGTGGCCAACTTGACACAGTCGGCCCCGTCACCCTCCTCCCCCCACACCCACACCCAGCCCCCAGCCTCCCCATCCCACGGCGGCTCCCACATCTCCCACTCCCACTCCCACGGTCATCCCCACACCTCCACCTCCTCCACGGCCCTCCAGCCGTCTGGTCTGCCACCCCCACCCAGCGTCTCGCCACCTCCACCCCCGACTTCCGCCGCCGCTTACCACCACCATCGGCTGTATGGCCTCACCCAGACACAGCAGCAACAACAACAACAGCAGCAGCAGCAGCAGCAGCAGCATCACCTCTATAACAGCACCCATGCAGTGGCCGCAGCGACAGGGCGAGCCACCTCCCCCACCCCTCCTCCCCACTCTATCAGTTCAGTGCCTCCACCCCCTGCTTACAGGAGCCCGTCTCCCGCACCCACGTCCGCAGCCTCCGCCACCCACCGAGGGGTCTCCCCGGTTCCCCCTCAGGCCGCATCTAGTGCCGCCTCGGCGACCAGCTCGGCACTGAGCGAGCGCACAGCCACGGTATCGACGGTGGCCACGGGCGGCGGGCTCCGTCGGGCGTCTGACCACCGGGCGCCCACTGTCGCTGCAGCCGCCTCCTCCAAGAGCGGCGGCGAGTCCCAGGAGACGGTGGTGGATTCGGGCATCGAGGAGTTGGACAGCCGCAGCAGCAGCGACCACCACCTAGACAGCATCCTGGCCATGAGTCGCGCCGAGCGACTGGAGCGGGGAGGTGGCGTGCTTCCCGGCGAGGGTGACCGTGTCAGCGCCGACCTCCTTGAGTCCTACATGAGCTACCTGGATGGACAGTCCTTTGAGATGCACAACGCCAAGACAGCCGCTGGCAGTAGCACCGCTGCGTCCGCCTCTGGGCCCCCTGGTTCGGCTGCTTCCACCTACCCGAAAGTGCAGCGTTACCGTGAGGGCGTCGCCCGTCGGCAGACCAGCACGGCTCCCGCTTCCTATCGCCGCCGCGAGACGCGTCAGGAGGAAGAGGAGGAAGAGGAAGAGGCGGATGCCATGGCTGCAGCAGCCGCGGCAGAAGCAGAACGACAAGCTGAGGAGGACGCCTATCGGGTGAGGGACGCGCAAAACCTCAGCCGCTCCTCCATCATGTACTACGAGAGGCCCCGCACGCCCGAGATGAAGTCCATGTGGGGCGACGGAGCGCAGACGTCAGCGGTGGGCTCTGAGGGAGGGGCGCAGAGCTACATCGAAGGGCGCAAGCTGCACCCACCCATGTCCGGCATGAAGGCCAGCATCATCAATGAACTGAGTAGCAAACTGCACGAGAGGAACAAAAGCTTAGAGAGCTGGGGCAGCCAGAGGTCACTCGCTAGACACAGGTGAGTCTCTGTGAATGTGTGTGTGTGTGTGTGTGTGTGTGTGTGTGTGTGTGTGTGTGTGTGTGTGTGTATGTGTGTGTGTGTGTGTGTGTGTATGTGTGTGTGTGTGTGTGTGTGTGTGTGCATGTTCAGCAATGCTGTGTGTGTATGTTTGGCTGTTCTAGTGGTGCTGGAATAAAATAGGACTAAGGCAGTAAAGTATTTATTGTGTTCCACACAGCGCAGGCTCTTTATGTGCTTATTTATGTTCTCTGTGCCTAGTCTGTGTGTGTGTGTGTGTGTGTGTGTGTGTGTGTGTGTGTGTGTGTGCGCGCGCATGAATGTGGGAGAAAGAACCATGGCCACACAGGTTCTCTTCAAGGCTAGCAAGGCTTTTTTTTATCCATGTGAATTTATAGTTTGTTTATATTAGAGCACTGTTGAAGGACAAGTACTTTTTACTCACATGTCGCTTAGAAATGAGATCCTTGGCATCTTAAGACCTCAGTCTGGATAAATGAGTGATAAAGTTTAATTCAGCTTAAATTTATGTTTGGTAGCCTAAAATTGGAAATAGTTTCATAGTGCTAAAAATTGAAATAGTGGTAAACAGAGCCCAGATACTGTAGTAATGCATGTCCTAACTTAAACCAGTACCCAAAGACGTAGCAATATAGTGAGTAGAGCGCTCCTTTCACCCTAATCCCCAGATACTGTACCCCCTTTGAGCAAGCAGTAAAGCAACAAGCAGTCCCATGTCCTTATAATAGCCTACTAAACTGCAAAGACATTGACATTGATTGTGTTATGAATATAATATTGTATTATGTTTACATAAACCCTGCAAAATGCATGGATTCTTATATGGATGAAATCATTTCATTAAAACACAGTATATATCAGAGGAAGTCATGCTGGCTGTCAAAATCCTCCATCAACTTGGTGTGTGCAGAGAGTTATGTCAGACTTGCACCTGTATGTGGTCCTATGAGGTCCACTTGCACCTATGAGGTCCACCTATGTAAAGCCAAACTAAGATAAACCTAAATTGATTTATCGATTGATAACTGTATGTAACTGTTTTGACTGACATGGGGGTGGGAAAAAGGAGAACTAGCCTATTCTCATGCAGAATGAATAACAAAATATCTTTCCATTATCCATTGTGTAATGTAATGCTAAAATCCTTCGTGAGAATAGTGTCTACATGTTAAGAAATATGCTGAAATTGCATTTGTTCATTGGTGATTTGGTATGTCACAGAATTTTCAGAACAGAATGAGAATACATTTGGGAGAACAAAGTAAGAAGCAGAGGCAATCAGCTGAATTCATGCACACACTAAGACAATTCAAAAAAATAATGTTCTTTTCAACCGTGTCATTCAAAAATAGCTTGCAAGGCAAAAAAAAAAAGACTGGGCACCTCATACTCCTAATGCTGAATACATAACAACACTGATACTGCAACAGTGATAATGGATGAGTTGTCAGAGAGATCAACTGCTCATTGTATTCTTACAATTCTCTAGCAACCAGCCCCCATTACATTAGACCACAAAAATAGAACCCAACATCCCACAATGTAGGAGGGAGGCAGAGGAGACCGAGTGGACAGCGTTAGGTTGCGTTAGGTGCCCATGTGTAATTATAGGTCATGGGAATGAGGAATAGTATTATTACATCATCAAAGGTCCTATTGTATGGGGAAGAGTAAAGACAGGGTAGTAAACTGGACATCATAATGTTTAACTGCCCGGCTATTTTATCATCAATTTCAGGATACAATGAGATGCTTTGGGCTATCCAGAGCAAGGATTAGTTTAGTAATCGGTCCCCAGGAAAGGGTTGGAATTTGACATGAATCCAAACTAGGGTTGAGAGAGAGAGAGAGAGAGAGAGAGAGAGAGAGAGAGAGAGAGAGAGAGAGAGAGAGAGAGAGAGAGAGAGAGAGAGAGAGAGAGAGAGAGAGAGAGAGAGAGAGAGAGAGAGAGAGAGAGAGAGAGAGAGAGAGAGAGGTTCAAAAATCCAGGTCAGGAAGAGCAAAAACTAACCTTAGGCTCCGAAGGCATCATTGGCATCAAAAAAGAACTAATAGCCCAAAAACTATGATAAAATCACCATAGCACAACAGGACTTGGTGTAACACTTGCCAGATTATCATTACACAACAGGTTCAGAATAGATTAGACATGAGTAGGGTTTCTAGATGGGTTCATTTCCTTTCTTTTCTCAAACATTTTGGTTGGGTACATTTCTGTGCAGTGTGTATTTCACTGAAAGTCACTTGAGGCACTTTAGCCTGCTGCACTGTAAATAGATAGAGTAGATATTTGCCTAGCTTAATTATAAAACCAGCCCCTCGATCTTCATTTTGTTTTGTACATAGGATCTGGCCATTCATTAATGAGAAATGCTCACTAAGAGTGTTTAAGTTTAAAAACATTGTGTCAGCCCTTGACTGATCACCAGCCTTGACTGATTCAGAGCATTCTAGGTCTGCATTCACAACACTCGCTGTTTGGATCCAGTAAAAATGCAAACAGAGACAACAAGCTCAACGTATATAATCGAGCTGAAGTGTGTAAAAAGGCATGGCTAATATTTGCTGTCTGTCCACAGAAAATGGTATTGTCAATGCGTTACACTCCCTGTTTGAATTTAATGATGCCATGAAATACCAATGAGATACCTCTCTTTTTTCCATTGTAAAAAGTTTTGCATAGCTTTACTTCCTCTACTACCAAACAGATTCCACTATGGAATCATGCAGACTAGAGATCTGTTTATCATTATGTGAGTGTCTGAAAGTGTGAGCTTTGTTGTGTTGAAGAGGTGTGTTTGTTGTGTTGAAGAGGTGGGTGTGTGTATTTTGTTTTTGTCTGTCTGTGCTTAAACTCTGTGCCTCTCTCTCTGTTTTCCTCCCTCCTCTCGCCAACTGTGTGTTCACGCTTAACCATCCCCAACATCTGTCTGTGTGTCAATCATCCAGACACAGGTAAAGTGCCCGTACTTTACTCCGTCTCTTGTCTGTCTGTCTTCAGCTTTTCCTTGTCTCACTGTGCTCCTCTCCTCCCTTTTCCTTCCTCCCCCCCAGGTTTTCCGAAGATTCCACGGCTGCCCTGAGTCCTCCTTCCGTCCGCTCCCCCTCTCCCTCCCCCTTGTCCCACTCCCAGCCCTCCCTCGCCCCCTCTCCGACCGCCGGCTCCCAGTCGGGTCACTACTCCAGCTGGGCACGCTCGCCCTCCCCCCAGCCCCCGTCTGCGGCCTCAGGTTCCTCCCAAGCGGCTCCGGCCGCACGCTCCCATTCGCCCGTGTCCCCCAGCGGCTACTCACCGTATCCGACGTCCCCCAAGCACCGGCCCGTGTACCGCACCAAAGCGCTGGAGTTCCAGTTCATTCCGAGCCGGGAGCGCAAGGGTGACATTCATCAGCGTCGCCGCGCCCCGAGCCCGCTCATCTCGCCATCGGAACGACCCAAGCTGGGCCCGCCGCGGCCTTCGTCGCTGCCCATCCTCCCCACCACGCCGCTCTACAGCAGCCTGTATGACCTGCGCGGTTCCATCACGCCGCCATCGCCCGCCAACCCCCTGGGTGACCCTTACTTCTCGCCATCTCCTCCGCTCTTCGCGCCGTCAGGGGCGCCTCCGCCGCCCAACGCCTCGCTGGTGGTGTCGCGCTCGCTCTCGCCGACACACTTCCTGTCAGGGACGTCGTCACCACCGCTGCACCCCATACCACCGCCTACCTGCCTCAGTTACCCTCACCTGCCGCCCCCATCGCCCTCCAAGCCCTTCGCCTCCAAGCCGCTGCCCTACTGGACCAAGTACGACGTGGCTGACTGGCTGGGCTACCTGAACCTGGCCGAGCACCGTGAGCGCTTCCTGGACAACGAGATCGACGGCACACACCTGCCTTCTCTCACCAAGGACGATTACCTGGACTTGGGCGTGACGCGCGTAGGCCACCGCATGAACATCGAGAGGGCACTGCGCCGCGTGATGGACAGGTGAGAGAGGTGAGAGATGTGAAGGATACAGTAAGATGGATGGAGAGAAAGAGAGAGAGAGAGAGAGAGAGAGAGAAAGAGAGAGAGAGAGAATGAAAAGAAAAAGAGAGTGTTAGGGAAAGATGGTGCAGCTGTGTCTGCCAAGGTGCACTTCAGCCCTCCCAGACTACTCAACTCCTGGCAACATGCATGATTGATCTTTGCACCATACACACACACTGACAAGCATATGCCACACACACACACACTCAAACACACAGATACTTACACACACACACATGCACACACACACACACACACACACACACACACACATACACACACACAGTAACAGTACAAACACATTCACTAAGAGAAATATCCAGAATAAAATGAATTAGAAAAGTGACATTAACTGCCAACCAAGACAATGTGAGGGAGAGAAAGAGAAAGAGAGAGAGAGAGAGAGAGAATGCAGAGAGGTACAGAAGTAACTCATATCAAACATAAACCCTGCTTTTCTCTTTCTCCATCTTTTGAAGGCTCTCCAGTAGTCCCTTCCCCATCTCTGTTCTCTCTCCCCGTGACGGACAGACAGAGAGACGGAGGGACGAGGGAATGAGAAGCTGAAGTGAAGTGGAAAAAAGGACAATGAAGGTGTGTGTGTGTGTGTGTGTGTGTGTGTGTGTGTGTGTGTGTGTGTGAGAGAGAGAGAGAGAGAGAGAGAGAGAGAGAGAGAAAGAAAGAGTGAGGAGAGAGAGAGTGAAAGGGTGAGAGGAAGATTAAATGATGTGAGTGAGAAAGAAAGAACCAAGAGAGAAGCAGAGGCAAGAAGAGACTCAACCACTGCTGCTATCAAAGGTGAAATTTTTCAAACTGGATGGCCTGGAGAGGAAAGGACTTCACCATCAACAGACTTTGCATCACAACCAAGGATTGGATGGCTAAAGGGCTGAAGATAAATATATATGTGAATATGCCCAGGGTATACACTCAAATACACCCACATGTGTGCACATACATACACACACACACACACACATACTGACAAGCATGTGCCTCACAGCAAAACATAAACACTTACACGTAGCGCGCGCACACACACACACACACACACACATACACACACACGCATAACAATACAAGCACATTCACTAAGAGAAATATCCTGAATAAAAATGAAAAAAGTAACTCATGACCATGACCAAAATAGCCGGCAACTTGGTGAAAGAGAGCCAAAAATAACGGAAACAATCAATTATCTATAAGCTTTCCCCCCCGTTTTTGTTGTGAATTTCAACAAACAAATCAGAAAAAAAAGTGAGTGTGCAGAAACGATGTGATGGCATCTAGGCTTAGCCTGCCTGCTGTGCTGCTCATCCATCTCCTCACACCGTCATCAGTGACCTTGAGTTCCTGTGCTTTATTTAGCCTGTGGGATTCATTTCAAAAGAGCCATCTCCACCGCTAATGAAAATTCTCAGCTTAATTCAAATCATGGAAGCTTGGTGTAAGCAAACAATTGGCTGAGTCTTTAAAGTATGAGTGGTTGTGATTGGCTATTTGTACAGCAATTTTGCTTTTTTGATCGGTAGAGCCATATCACCCACAGGACATAATCGAGGGGAGGTTTGCATTGCAAAGCGTCAGCGTACGTCTTGGTAAATGGCCTGAGAACTTCACGTCATAACAGACTGACAAGTGCCCCGACCATCTTCTTGGACTCTGATGGTTTGCAATGCAAATCCAAATCCTGTGTTGGGAGAAAGGCCTATCATAGCCAGAGGTGTGACTAGTGATATGTATGTGTGTGTATGTCAAAGAAGCAGGTGGAGAATTTAGAGTTAACAGATGTTGTAATTGGTGGCACTTACGCATGCACTTATTTAGTAGGTTGGCTAGCTTTGCACTCTGGTGTCGCCTGGGGAAAGCTGTGGGCAGGGCCAGAGTTTGCATCGCATTCGAGGGGGAAACTCCGCCCGGCAGCCAGTTAACCAGGTGACCCCAGCAGTTTGAAAAGAAGCCCGATCCCTTTCTTGTCCTACCCCCCCACCCACACCCCCAATACCACACCTGTTTGTAATAGTGTGAATGTGATTGGTGGAGACGTGTTTTGTAGGAGTCAGCATGATTGATTTATTTGTTCTCTTACCTCACCACTAGGGGGGGGCGGGACTCAGTGTCCGCAAAGAGACCTCTGGGTTCTGTTGTATTTCGCTACAGCTTCTTAATCATCTTACAATGACATAAATATATATATATAAAACGTTTTATATATATAGATATACAGACTGGTCACTGTATTTCAAATCTGTAGCAAAAATAAGTGCCCAGACCAACAGTAGATCAAACATACACACTCAAACACACACACACACACACACACAAACAAACAAAAACAATCACAATATCACAGTAAACACGCCGACACCAATTGTACAGAACAATGAAACAAAACCTTCCACGTGAACAACGCACACTCTCACATACACAATCAAACTTTCATATATTAGAAAAGATGGGACACCTTAAATGTCTGTATGAATCATCACTGACATGGACTTTAAAAAAAAGAAAGAAAACTATTCTGTAAGATGATACCAGAGATGTAACATTGTACAAAATATATACTATAAGAATTGTCAAAACTTTTTACAAGAGACTGAGGAACTGAACTGACTGACTGCTAGACCAACAACTCCAATGCTACCATGGGCATGGGTGGGGGGTGGGAGGGAAAGGGTGGGGCAAGGGGTGGGGTTTGGGGGGGGGGGGGGTTGAGGGGTCACAGTCCCATTAGGAAGAACAAGAGAGATGGAGAAGGGGGGAGGAGGAGGAGGAAAGAGTCAAAACTGCCTGAATCTTTCTCTTTCCCGTCCAACTCCTCCTCAAACCCTGGGACCCTCCACACGGCACTTTTTCTACAGCAGCAGAGGAGGAGGAAGAGGAGGCCTGCTTAAAGGGATGCGCACTCACATCTGTTTTAATACGACAATTGTTATTCTAACAATTTTTAAACTTTGAGAAAAAAAAAGGGTATGGAATACTGCTATTGATATAGAACATTGTTATTATTGCTGCCATTATTATCACTGGCCTTGTTGTCATTACCTTCTTTTTTTTTTTTTTTTTTTTTTGTCCCCTTTATTGCTTTCCAAGTTCCACTGTGTTGTCCATGGTAAGGCCCATGGCAAAGATTTTCAAGTGGTGTAATTTTTTGATCAACAGCTGTGCGCTGACATTGCTTCCTGCTCCATTTCAGCACCTCGATATTCACATTTTATTTTTTATTTTATTTTCATGTTAGCATACAAATATACAGAGAGCTGCATTTCCTAAAGCACCCATCTTGTTTCCCTGCATTATAAACAGAGGTGTTCAATAAATGGAGGTGTTCATTTTGAACCTCTCTTTCAGTCACCTTGTGCTCATATCAATCAAACTGTAGAGCTCTTCCATTGTCGAATCACAATTGACGTTTTTTTTTTTGGTTTGTTTATAAATGCAGCGACTATCAATGGCAGGGAAGTGTAAAACTAAAACGATGGCGAGAAGGGCTGCACATTTTTTTGCTTGTTTTGTTTAGTCCTTTGGCAGTCTCTTGATATTTGCCATGTCTCATTCTGTTGGTGCTCTGCCCCACTCCATCACTCACACTTGCTGAAATCGATACAAAGGGCTCCTCCATCCACACATTGCAACCAGCTGAACCCATCTCTGCTCTGACTAGCCCTCTCATGAACCACTCATCCCTTTCCCCACTCTCTCCAGCTCTTTTTCCAGCACCCTTAGGACCCATTCTTCTAGTTCTTTTTGAGTGAGTTTAGCATGGCATAAATATCAATCAGTCCTCTCACTCATCAGTGGAGTTTTGACAGCCAAAACCTAAAATTATTTTTTTCATCCACTGTGCTGACATGACGACTTGTGTCCATCCACCCCACCTTTTCCCTCTCCCTTTTTTTTTTCTTTTTGCAAATTGAGATTGTTTCTCAATGTGATGACAGCAAGGACAGTGAAACACATGATCATCCTAATCCTACTACTTAAAAAAAAAAGAATTCAAAAGTTCTAAACAATCTCTGTCTTCCAGCTACTGTTTAAAACATGGAAAGAAAAAAAAGATACAGTTGATTTGTTATTTATCTCGAATGCTTTCTACACAATCTGTCCCTCCCTCCTCTTTCTCTACAACTGCTCCCCTCCACCAGTCTCGGTTCTCTTCCATGGCTTTGCGTTGTTCCGCAGTTGCCTCACCACCTGAAACCCAACCCCCACCTCCTTTTTCCCCCACCTTGTCTTTCGACACAACCGCTCACTGCCACCTCCTGTGAGGGAGACCCAAACGCCTCAGAGGCCTGGCCGGTGTGGTCCACTCCACACCACAGCCAAGACCTGCTCCATTCCACTGTGAATCTTTAGCTGTGCCCCATCCGCATGGACAGAGATTCTGACTGGGACGCTTTGTTTGGTGACGGGCGACAGGTCACTTCGGTGTTCTTCCCAAGCACACCCAAGTGACCTGTGGTCAGGAGCCCAAGGCTTTAATAGGAGGGGGCAGAAACACAAAAAAAGAGGAAAGGAAAGTGGAACGAATGAGATGGCCGGACAGGAGGTGTAGAGAGCATCTTTTTTTTTTTTTTTTCCTTTTAAGAAAAAAAAAAAGAGAACTATGAAGAGAAGAGAGATTATTTACAGACTATATATGTATATGTGATCTACATATACACACATTCATATACGCATATATAAGAATTAAAAATGTTTTAAGATATGAATAAATTATTAGTTATAATAAAGATGCAGGAATAATTCTGTGTAAGTTGTGACAGCGTGATGCTTTCAGGAGTCTGTTTCTTTCTCCAGAACTTTTTTCACTCTACAGAGCACTCTGCAACTACAACCAATTTGACCTGGTTTCGTGTGATACTATCATGATAGAATATGATGAAAATTACAGAGCAAGTGTACAGAAGCAGAAACTCGGGCCATGTAAAGCCTTTAAAGTAAAGTTAATGCAGACTGAGTTGATCTGCAGGGGAATTTTTTTCTTCTTCTTCATTGCCATGTCAATTAAAATATAACAGTAGTTGGCAATATAAAGGTCAATTACCGGTACTGCTCTATCAAAATAATCTGATATGTTGAAATGCACTTGTACTCTACGTGTGTTGATGAAACAAAATCAGATTTTTACACACCATAAATATTTTGTATCCATTTAATCCTATTATGTACAATTTGAACAATCACAATTTGTCAAATATAAATCTGATGGGTCAATGTTTCATAGACTTTCACACAGCTTGGCCTATAGTGTAAGAAAAAGCACATTCATTAACAATGTACCAGTATGCCCTAGGCCTAAATACGACTTTGGCTGGGCAGGGTGCTACAAAGGTGTGTGCATACCTGGCTGACTTCAGAGAACAGAATACTGACTTCACTGCAAATGAGCTGTCCAGGGCCTACCAAAATTGGAGTTGTGCATGCTGTACATCTCAAATTTGCCACAGACCCAACAAGACCTGACTGTTGGACTTGAGCATGCATACTAAATTATAAGAGCCAAAGCGGAACAACCATTTTCCCTTAGAAGATCTGTAGCTGACCACACCTCATTCAGCAAACTTACTTGGTCCCAAACATAAATGTAGGCCTCAGAGTTCACCTCAGACATCTTGTAACTGGGTTTCTTGGAAAATCATACCCAAGGCAGCTGAAGTAGACTTAGCTATTCATAGGGCCTGCCACTTTCAAGGTAGGTCTACAAAAGCAGTCCAAATAGAAACAAATTTCCCTCCATATACCCTTTACTATAACAATCCAAACCTGAAATAAATTAACTTAATATTTTCCAGACAGTGGCCACCTTCATGAATCTTAGTTCAGGCCTAGACTAGAAAAAGCTTCAGTCATGTAGAGTCCAACTACTTACAGGTAACCAATGTTTAAAATCAGTTTAAGAGGCACTGCCAACATTAATTAACGTTAATTGAGGTCCCCAAAGCAACCACCCATCCCCATAAATTATGAAGCCAAATATTGATTTAATAGTTTATTTCACATAAGAATTTACAGCAATGTACACATTTAATATTTAATGTTGATCATTAACTTGCAGCATAATAAGTTCTCAGCTAGCATAAATCAAAAAATGTTAAGATATAATCAAAACAACAGAGTAGACACTAAAGGGCCATGAGGCAAATACCAATCACCATGCGAGTTGACAAAAGACCTCCAGTGCAGATTCTTCAAACGTTCATCTGAAAGACAAACAATTTGGTTAGACAAAGCCGCACAACTAAACATCCAACAACTTGTAACCAAGAGCCACCTCAGGCTCCGCCATGTCAAGAGCGAAGCAGCACTTTGTTCCCCACAGTCATTCAGAGCCCAGTGCAAGACATCATTGAAGGCCTTATTGTTCACTTTTGAATAATTGTAAAAATGTGATGGGCTACTAACCTCTGAAATCCAGGTAACTTCTGTGGGAACACCGTTATCTGTGGAATGATAGGAGATATGACTTAAAAAACGCAGTCCCACCAAAAAAAATGAACAAGGAAATTGGTTCCTTCGCGGTCTCTTCAGACTCTGCCATGTCAAGAGCAGAGCAGCACGTTTTCTCGCCACAGAAACTCAGAGCCCAGTGCAATGCATCACAAGAGACCATTACAAACTTATGATCTACGTTCACATCAACACCGACAACACCATTTATATTACAAGAATATGCGATCAAATTGGCGTTATCGCTAAACACATGTGCAGCTAGTTCCGGTGAGCTTAGGCTGAATCGTCAACGTTACTTGGCACAAGACAGATAAATGACCAGATCCAGCTGTATGCGTTGGTAGACTACATAAAGCATAGTTCTTACTTTCAAATAATAATTTCAGTGTATGCTTACTCTACTTACAATTGTGAGCTCATTACCGGCAGCCACATCTTCCATGCTCAATCAATCAGTGGGAACAACCACGAGGACACAAATCGTATTTATACGATACTCTCGAAGGACCCTTAGGTATTCCAAATTAGCGCCTGTTTTTTTTCCTGTCTTTCTTTTTTCAATTATTTTGCCATCCTTCCCGTTTAGGCCTACCCCGTAATATGGACGATTTCATTGCCTGGTGATTTAATCTAATATATTTGATATTTTAAGGTAAACATGACACACAAGGCCAGTTGTTCTAACAGTTCAGGATCAGTGATTTGGATTTCCCTCATTTTGCTATCCAGAATCAGGTAGGCATGGTAGGTTGGTAGGTTTATATGTTTTTTTTTGTTGTTGTTGTTGTTGTTTTTTTTTATTGGATTATCGTGATCCAGACTTTTCAGCATTGCAAAAAAAAAAAAAAAAAAAAAGCCATGGGTTCAGCCTAGGCTTAGCATGTTACAGTGCAGCCCACTGGACATGTTATGAACAACAAGTTTCAGCTGATCATGTAGGCTAGGCTAGTTAATTTAAATTTGTATCAAGGCAAAATAGCACAATGAATGAACCCATCCAATTTTTTTTGCACAACTAGGTCAGTACCCAATTCCAAAAAGTGGAGAAAATTGGAGTAAAAGCAGAATTGTGCTATTTTCAAAACATGCAAGCCATAATTGATTGGCTAGATAATAATGAACAGACATATCCCCATATGAAACCAGGGAAAGATATTATTTTGGGGGGAATATTTGAACTTTAATAGCCTTTGCAACATGACTCAATAAAGTTGGTCCATACGCCTAGAACAGTTCCATAGTGCTATAAACAACAGAAAAAGGAACATGAATGTGTAATCTAGGCCTATATGAAAGACCATCACAGTCTCTGGAGAATTAAAGATATGGAGGCATTTGTGATTGTTAGTAACAACATAGTTATATGGACTTGTTTCACACCTGAACATTCCGACATTCCATGGTAGTAAACTGAACATTCTATCATTGAAATGAATTGGATTTATGCCTCTTTCTGACTTGAAAAATATGGGTAATAACATTTAAAACATGTCTAAATTCACTTTCTTTCAAATAATACACATTTGAAGCGCACAAATTTGGAGGTCCCAAATAGATTGAAGCTTCATGCACATAAATGTAAAACACTTTTATCTATTCGGGACCTCCAAATTTGTGTGCTTCAAATGTGTATTATTTGAAAGAAAATGAATTTAGACATGTTTTAAATGTTATTACCCATTTTTTTTAAGTCAGAAAGAGGCTTAAATCCAATGCATTTCAATGGTAGAATGTTCAGTTTACTACTATGGAACCTTGGAATGTTCAGGTGTGAAACAAGTCTATTGAATTAAGCCTACCAAGATTGCATGTACAGTAGTCTATAAGATTGTATTCAATTTCTGTAATAAAAATAGTTGTATGGGTTAATTAGATCATAAACTGCCCATTAGCCTATCGAAAACACTTTGACACAACAACCATGACAGCAGGTGAAAATTTGACTAAGGAAAGACACACCTGATATTTATGACCCAGAGCTGAGCTCTAAGCTCCTTTGCTATAAGATGGACCCAGAGGACGTGGAAACTTTCGTTTTGTCACAAAAGTGAAAATGTGTCATTCTCCATGTAAGCCATGGAATCTTGTATCATCCAGACTGAGGAGACAAAACATAGGCCTACTTCACTTCAAAAGGCAGATTCTGATTGGGGTGCAGCACTGCCTTTATGGTCTACTTACTCACTTAAAATAATGTTGAATGTTTATAGGTTTTGAACTGCATGAAATGACACCCATCACATTAGGCCATTTTATCCATATCATAAATGAGGAAGAGTTGGGCTCCTGAAACAATGTCTATGGAAGAACCAACATGACAAGCCAGTATAGTCTGGCGACAAAGAATAAGGGTGTAATCTTTCAAACTGTCTTGACGCAGGATAACAGGATAACGACCAGAGCCATTGGAAGCCATTTCTATGGCTCTGGCTACGACCAATCAGGGGAATGAACAAGACGATTCAAACAACACTGCCAGCCCAACTAGAGTCTACACATATAGAGTAATGTGATTGGTCTCCCCGCCATTGAGGGTTCTGGCACCGAAATACCCTATGGCTCATTGCTAGATATACTGACTGAGCAAATTTGCTACCACTAGGGTAATAGTTTGTATAATTAACTGCGATGTGTCCTCTTTTGCTTTGGCTTTAGTGTTTTACAATCTTTTGTTGGCCCAAGGGTTATTTTTTGAAATTTTTGAGACATGTTGCAAATATCTTGAATTTGAATTTAAACTTGAATTGTATTTCCCCCGAAAACAATTATGTTCCCCAGTTTCAACATTTGATATATTGTCTTTACACTATTCGATCAAATGAATGTCTTACATGTTTGCAAATATTTACATTGTCAAATACATTGAGTCTAGCCTGGGAGTACCCATGCTCCTTTGCGTGCTCAATTTCTTTTCACTCTGCAAAGCAGCATGGTCACCATGGCTGATTTTCTCGCCTGTTTTCGGTATCCAATCACAGAACAAAAAGGGACTAGCACGGCCCTCGATTGCATTTTACGTCGCGTGGTGGCTCTGGTATTGGCTCTGAGCTATGTACAGACGCTATGATAGACATTCGTAGCGCCCAATAAACGGCTCTATAGACAATCGTAAACGATGCTTCCGCTACGAATTAAGCAATAGGTGGATCTCCAGACTAAATATCACTTGTGATTATGCAGTTTGTGCGATAGCCAGGCTACATTGAGTCAGTAGCCTATAATATGCTATGAATGGTGAGAGAGTTTGCCAGTTTTATCAACTTTCACCAGGTTTTACCATGTGTTCCAGAAATCCACCTGTCAATTGAGATTAGAATTAATCCTAAAGAGATTAGAATTAATCCTAAATGTTTTGGATCTAATGAATCCCACTACAACAAAGTCAGTCGCAATAGGAACAATATCTGTAGGCCAACTGTACTATACCAACCATGCCACTCACCTTCTGTTTTGTGCTGTTTAATTAGTGTGTCAACTCAAGTGACTTGCCTATATAGTATCTCATGCCATTTTCCCTACTGTCCCCCGCCATTGTCCCGTGCCACTTTCAAGGTCAGGTTTCAAGGGACAGTGGTGCAGAACGTAAGACAATAGATGGAGTGGCACAAGGCCAGCAAAAGCACAGTTTTTGCTCTTACCACTACCTGAAATTTTAACACATTTTGTAGATTAATTTGTCCTATCAAAACTATGATTCCATTACACTATTCTATTTCAGTATCTGTTTTCCTTTGGACAAACCATTTTCAAGATTTGTTCCGATCTAAAATCCAACTAAATATTTTTTAAATCATCAGGAGCAAGCAACACAACCAAATGACAAAACACTGATTTAAAAAGGAACGCTGATTGTTGTGCACTGAAGCACTGAACATGCATTAAATGGAAAGACCCTCCACGTAGTTAATGCCAAATGTATAGTCTGGCAAATGTGTCTAGTTTTCATCCTGCACTCCAACAAGTGTAATTTGACAAGATTGGTTATAGCGTGGCTGATTGTATTATGAGTAGGCTGATTAAATGTATAATTGAATGCTACACATGGGTTGATGAAGGCTAGTCTCACCAAAGCAGTCAGATCAGTGTTTACGGGCTTCCTTGAACAGTTCCATTTGAAACGCAAATCTTCTGCTGTACTGGGTTTTACAGCCTTGCAGTTTAATTTCAAATGAGACTTCTTTTATGACTTGTCTTCTCCCCCCATTATTTCCCCACTAATTGGAATCTACAGTACGCCACGTGGTGGTGTGTCTGAAAGTTTGAAAGAGTGGTGGTGCGCAGTCTTGCTCTCCATATAAATTGTCTGAGGAAACAATTCTCCACCCTGCTCTTTCAGAAGTCTAGAAATAAAAATCCCACATACAGTACAGTACAGGGAGGTCCATTCAGATTTACTGTGTATATTTTTGGAGGATGAAGTTACAAGGGGCTACCAGTCACACCATGTCCTAGGAGGAGATACTCCTTTCTGAACTTTCAGATGCAGTGATAAAACATTTGCAACATCATTTTGCTTAACTTTCATATTGGGTTTATGAAGTTTTGTATTTGTATTTGTACTGCCGTTGCTGATTATAAGTAACCTACAGTTTTCCTTTTGTAATGTACAGTCGTCACATAAATTATGCATTATGCTCTCTCTCTCTCTCTCTCTCTCTCTCTCTCTCTCTCTCTCTCTCTCTCTCTCTCTCTCTCTCTGTGTTGTCCGTCCTTCAAAGCCACTTCCAACTCTATAGCTGTTTCATAGAAATATGATACATTATTCTGTCTCACTTCCCAGGGCAAGTCTTTGCCAGCTGTGTTGCACCCTGGGGACAAGAAGTTCCAAGGCAACAGGATGGTATATTTTTCACAACACCGCCTGCATACAATATATATACACAGATTCCTTTGTTCTTCCAGTATTGTAACAACTCCATCACTTCACTCAGGCCCTACCAGCCAGGGTCATTGGTCTAAAGGTGTAGTGACTTTATGCGCTTGTGTGTACACCACAGGCAAGGCAAGGCCACCCTGCATTCATTAACAGTTTGCGGAGAGCTGAAGCAGGAGTAGGAGAGGGAGGGTGGGACAGGAGGGGGAAGAAAGAGCAGCAGGAGGGGGGGCTGTTCAGCGCTCTGATACAGCGACCGAGAAGCCTAGTTTCCTGCAGCTGTTTTCTGTGAGAAAGGGAACGAGGGAAAGGGAGGAGAGGAGGGAGAGAGAGAGAGAGGGAGGGAGTGAGTGAGGGAGAGAGAGAGAGTGAAAGCCACCTCACCAAACACTGTAGACAGGCCAAAAGGAGGGAGAAAGGAAGAGAAAAAAAGAAAGCAAAACCACGGAAAAGTGTGTGCGAGAGACAGAAGGAGGGAATAGACTGACCACAGGAGGAAAAAAAAAGGGAGAGGGCACTGAAAGCAGAGGACGGAGAGAGAGAGAGAGAGAGAGAGAGAGAGAGAGAAGAGACAACAGGAGCTGAAGAAACGCAACTTTCCAAGCCAACAGCCCCCAGGAGGACACTCATAGGGGAAGACTTTGGGGTACGTACTTCACAGCACTTTTCCCCCCTCTGTTCCCTGCGCTCTTAGTGTGAATTCTCTTCAAACTCTATTCCTCTGGCTTCAGATGCTTTTGCTATTTCTGTCAAATGCGCTCATAAGTTGCTATATATTTCCAGCTAGTGCGGGCTTGCAATGCTAGAGTTATGTGTGACAGTCGAAACGGGGACAGCGGGTAGAGGGGGGGGACAGGGGGGCAGAGAACGTGCGCCAGGGTGGGTGAGGGGAGTTTGGGGGGGGCAGAAGAGGGAACCAAACAGGGGTAAAGGGGTGCAGGGTTTGTAAGGGGGTGTAGTTGACAAAAACAAATGGCAACTTTTATTTTTTTTTTTAAATTTCCAAACCAGCACATCTGAATCTGTCTCCAGTACAAACTTTTATGTGTCGAGAGGCTAACTTTGTCGGACTATATCAGCTTAGAAATAAAAAGTTATTTCAGCTAGAGGGATTAGCAAAAAGGATTAGCAAGAAAAAGGGCTTTGGCTGACTGAAATGCCATAATGTTTCAACATTTTAACAACGCTGTACTGTTTTTATCATTCATTGTAATTACCCTGACGGGGAAAACTTATAAAACATTTAACTACTGTCGTTCTGGAGTGCTGTATACTCGCGTCAGGCCATTCACTATGCTAAACATGAAAGTAATGCTGATGCCACATGCTTGTTTCCATTAATAATTTTGTCAGTGAAGGCACGCTCATGTACACAGACTTCATAAGCACACATGTATGGATATACGGTATCTTGGATACATATTGGATATCACATCATCTTGGACATATCTTGGACGCATTTAATGGGATATAACTGAAATAAGTTGACTGCTGAGATTGTGCAGCCATGTTATCTATAGTTTGGAGACGTCTATAGCATTCCACACAAATCCCCTCTGAGTCATGCTAGTTTGATGGGAGGGAAGGGGACAAAGAGGAAGCAGGAAGTGGGATCAAAGGTCAACTAGGGGAAGATTTATTACATCCGTGACCCCCTGTGATGAGAATGGGGGAAAGCAAATTTGGACAGAGAACTCCCTCCATAGCCCCAAGAATCTAGAACATATACACCATACACTTATCACACTGGAAGAGAGAGAGAGCTATTCTTTATTTTTCAGTGTGTCTAGGTTGGTGGGTCATCGCTAACTCTCAGCTGTGTTTTGACTTTGTATCTCCCCCTCAAAAAAGATTTAAGACTGACTCAGTCGTAAAGATATTTTATGTCTTAATGCATCAGAGGATTTCTACAGTGTGTATTGGATTTGATACACAATTTTATGCATTATTTTAGCATGGTACACAATTTCTGCAGCCTGGTTGGTGTGTGTGGAATGTGTGTGTGTGTGTGTGTGTGTGTGTGTGTGTGTGTCCGTATGCTATGTTAGGCATGTAAATCCACACTTGTCAATTTGCTTCTACATCTACACAAGCGCACGTGAAACATTCGCAGTCTGTCTTGTCTGGGCATGTGCGCATGTCATGTGTGTGTGTGTGTGAGTGGGATTAGGAGTGAGTGTATAAGAGCATGCATTGTTCCTTGGCATCAACCCACTAGTTTGGGGAGAGACAGTAGGGGAGAAGTGGGTGGGACTTGACCTTTCACCTCTTGTTTATTTTGGGATAGCTCATCTTTCAATGCTGGGAATTCTGGGTGAGGGCATTCCATGTGCAATCCCACCAACGCATGTGGGACATCTGAGTGTCTGACATAGATATCAGTCTGGCCAGCAGAGACCACTTTAGCACATGGCCAGGCACAGCACAGCACAGCCATGTTGCATGCTCAAATCCCATGGACACAGCAGGTTACAGCAAAGGTGGGCAAACTAAGGCCCGGGGGCCACATGCCCGTTGGGCTACTTAAAGGAAAAATCCGGAGTGAATCAACACGTAGCCCTACTGTTTTATAGTGCCTAGTGCTACTGACAACCACCTCAGTCACTCAATTTCATGCAACGCAGACTGAGATAGCGAAACAGCAACTAACGGTAACAGAATGGGGCATTTCAAAACGAAAGCAAATCAACTAGGTTTCATTTTTGACATGCCTCATTCAGTTAGTGTTAGCTACTGTTCCGCAAACTCGGTCTACGATGCACAAAATTAAATAACTGAAGTGGCTTTCAGTAGCACATAGCAGTATAAAACAGCAGGGCTACGTGTTGATTCACTCCGGATTATACCTTTAATATGGCCCGTGGAGCCTTCCCAAAATAGAATAATTCCTCATTTAGTCAAGGTGAGTTAGATTATCGGCTTTTTTTGTTCTATTCATGTTCTGTTCCCTTCTTTTAGCTCTGCATGTTTACACGTCCTCTCAAGACAGTGGGGCTACTGGTTTTAAACTAGCCAACTTACCGGCATCAACACCCATAAACAGGTTAACTGTTAACACCCGGCCTGTGAGTCAGTATCTAAAACCCAATGTGGCCCTTTCAGCCAAAATAATTGCCCACCCCTGGCTTACAGGGACAGTCTACTACGCAGTCCTGTATAGGCTGGTACTTGCGTTATTATATTGTCACAGTGCAGAGCCTTGCTCAGCTTTGGAAGTTGTTTGTTTCCTAGATAATTATGGGGTGCCTAACAGTGTTCCACACCTGGTTTCTGTCTTGTGAGTCAGTGTACTGTACCGTGCTGGGTCATTGCATTGCCCTTAGTGTTTCTCTGAAGCAGATCTTTAGAGCATATGGAGTGGATTACAGCAGTGCCTGTGTGCCTCCGGAGACTGGAGTTGTTGACATTATGCATTTATTTAAATGTTTGATTAAATAGGGTACAGAATAATTTTAATGCATATTCATTATTCCCGTCATTTCTTGTTGTTACCATATGTCCTCGTTAGAGGTTAGATTTTTTCTTGGGTTTCTGAAAAGTTTGTTGAAAAATGGCCTTTTCTGTCCTCAGGTAATATATTTTCAGGTAATGTGCTTAGAATATATTGGGGTTCTAATATTAGGCTATATCTTCAAATATCAGGTTCCTGCTTTTTTGTGTGAATTAGTTTTTTTTATATGAAATTGTGTCTTATATCCTCATGTTTATATGTGTTTGTATCTCGCGTGACACAAAACAGATGTCAGAATTCCTGAATGATCCCTTTCCTAGAGGGTCCAGTGACTGCATTGTATTGACAGTCAATGGGTGGATCCCATTACATCATTACCCCTCTCAGTCATACCACAGTATACAAACAGACCTGAGTATACACACAACTCTTACGCAACAACGCTCTGGTGCTTTAGGTGAGAGGAGTGGCTACCTTTAGCCGGAGCTCGTCATGTCAACAACGAGGGAAACACCCTGCATCACCTAGCCAGAGGCTTTTGAACTGATGTCGTCGCTGCAAGTCACAACTTGACAGTGTGGGAGGAGAGGAACTGCTATAGGATAAAAAAAGCCCAACCTTACTCCTCCATTTAAAAAAAAAAGAAAACGAAAAAAAGCCTCCTCCGTTTCTTCCGCTTCTCCTCCATGACTCTGTCGGTCTGTTGTTGTCTTCTTTTGCAGTGTCCACCATGTCCACTCCCCCGCCTGAGAATGGCCCAGAGGACGTCAACAACCGCAGCTTCTGGATGGTGAGTAGAGAGAGAGAGAGAGAGCGAAAGAGAGAGAGAGAGAGAGAGAGAGAGAGAGAGAGAGAGAGAGAGAGAGAGAGCGAGAGAGTGAGAGAGAGAGAGAGAGATTGAGAGAGAGAGCGAGAGAGAGAGAGAGAGAGAGAGAGCGAGTGAGCATAAAACCAGCAGAGAGGGATGGGGTTGGGAAGACGGTCTGTAGAGTTGAATAGCGGGCATGCTCAAAATTGCATGATGTGTGTCTTATGGCGTCAACACCCCGCACACTTCAAAGGAAGGCACCCTGACCGAGGTGGAGGACAATGCCGGCCTTTCTGTGTGGACTCTGTGTTGGCATGTGGGTCAGGCTTTAACATGGGCCCATGTGAACCCCATGCTGTCTCTAGCTCTTCACTAGCACTGATGAGCCTTTGATGTGAACTCTGTGCTGAGTTTCCCCCTTGAGCAAAGCTCTCTACTGGCCTGCCTCCTTCACTCATGAAAGACCATCTGTCTTCCCTAAATGACTCGTGCTTCCATTGTACCACACCAACGTAGTCTCCAATGCTCACTCTTATTGGCTACCCTGGGTGGTTTCCAACAATCTGATTGGTTCCTTAGGTCCTGTAGGCACTGTTCACCCTCAAGCTTGTTTATTTATATATTGTTTGTAAACACAGACTGACTCTGATTCTTTTTCGTGAGCTGTGTGTTGATGTCCAGTGTATTTCCAGTCTTTTCTGTGGTCAGCTGTTGTTAGTACTGTGGTCAGCAGTGATATTGAGGTTAATGGCAAGGTGAGGTGCTTGGATGGGCGCCTCTAACCCTGACTCATTTTTCCAGCGGCAGAGACTAATAAGATCTGCGTTTGGTGTCTGTGGTAATTGCAAGTGCATGTGTTTTATAGAGTTCATGTCTGCCTGTAATTTCTCTGCTGCGGAGTCTGACCCAGATTGAGAGTCACACTGGTGAACCGGGGCTCGTCCCAGTTACACCGCGATTGGTCAGCTCCCGTGCTGCTGCGGGAGCTCGGATGTGTGGTTCAGGATTGCCATTGGATGGGCTTTTGTGACATGCTTGTGTCTACCGTTGTGATTGGTTGTTTTCTGTCCTTGTGCGTTAGGCCTGGCTGATGAAAAGATTCCTCAGCTGTTTTCACTTTACTCACAGATGAGTGTGGCGAAACAGTGCCACAGAAACACAGGCGTGCACGCACACACACACACACACACACACACACACACACACACACACACAGACATAGTATGCATTTACATGCATACACATGCATACCCACACTTGCAGAGATCACACAGGCAAACTCTCTCCCTCACACACACACACACACACACACACACACGCACACACGCACTGATACATGCACGCACGCACACACACACACACACACACACACACACACACACACACACACACACACACACACACACACACACACACACACACAGCCCTCACACAGAGACTAAAGGAGAAAGAGAGAATTGTGGCCAAATACAAAGGGGGAGTGTGAAAACTGGGGAGGGGAGAGATTAGGGAGAAAACTGAGATATGGGACAGCAAGAGGAGGGAGAGAAAGAGAGAGGGGGGATAGAGAGAGACAGAAAGAGAGAGAGAGAGAGAGAGAGAGAGAGAGAGCAAGAGAGAGAGAGAGAGAGAGAGAGAGAGAGAGAGAGAAAGAGAGAGGAGCAGAGCAGAGAGAAGAAGAAAAAAGACAGTGAGAGAGAGAGAGAAAGAAAGAGAAAGAGAGAAAGCTGGTAAAGACTGTCAAGTTCCAGGAAAACAGAATCTCTTTCCAGACTCCACATCAACGAAAAAAAAAAAAAAGAAGAAATATAAAAAAAAAATCCAAATCCAAACGCCCTCTCTGGAAATGTCATTACCTCATGCCTCCTCTCCTTCCATGGCTTTCATTTTCACTCCAGGCCCTGCTCATGTGATCGTCCCGGCAACCTGTCACCTGATCACCCCAAACCGTCTCACACCATTTGGAATCCCTCTCATCCTTGTCTCAGACAGCACACACACACACACACACACACACACACACACACACACACACACACACACACACACACACACACACACACACACAAAAGTTCAAACTCACACAAACACACACGTCCATACACGCACAAGAGCCCTATCATGGGAGTGTTTTGTGGATCACAAAAGGGCTCTAAACATACACAGTTTTCTCTGCAGTTCTCTGTCATTCAGTTCTTTGTTCTTCAAGAAAGTTTTTTTTTATCCCCGTTTTCTTCAGCTCATTTGATAGGCTTATCACGTTTAGTTTTATATGCAAAGACTTGATTGGCTGTGAAGCTTTGACACCCTGTAAAGTAAAGCATTCGCACTAACTGCCTCTCGCGATTAATTATGTATGAGGTGGTCTTATCGAAGAAATGTTGACGGGGGCTTAAAACCAACACACTCTTGTTTGTCAGAGTGCCTTCCTGCGGTCGTGTCAAGTCCCTCTCATCGGCCTCGTTTACACTTGCACACACACTTTTACACACACGTGCTGGCTCAGGTGTGAGAGTACCTGGAGTAGTAATTAACACAACAACCCCACCTGTCCTTATTTGACATCTTCTCTCTCTCTCTCTCTCTCTCTCTCTCTCTCTCTCTCTCTCTCTCTCTCTCTCTCTCTCTCTCTCTCTCACACACACACACACACACACACATGTGCAGAAGAAGAGATATAAATGTCAACTGCTGAATTTCATCATTGGTCAGGCCAAGATGTCTGTATATGTTTCAAGAAGAAACAAGATTGAGTTTAACTCAGGGTCTGATCTGTTACTAGTTTTTGCAACGCTGGTGAAATCTAGACTCTTAATTGATTTTCGTTTCTATAAGGAAATGAGTAATCTTGAAGCTTTTGAGAGCCTATGGTCTCAGGAAGGTGCTTTGTGTACGGTCATAGATGGCAATGTGCAATTCAGTAACCTGCTAGATGTTGCTGGACCTGCAATTCAACCTACTTAACTATGTGTGGGATTTATTTTTTTATTTAGCCTATTTATTATTTGTCCTCTCTGGATAAGTTGACATTGTAATGTCTTTTTAAACTTTTTGTAATAAAGGATTTTTGAAAATTCTCTTTCTCACACACTCATACACTTTTTAAAGTATGAAGTATAGAATGAAGACTGGTTGGGTGTGTTGGCACTAAACTGATGTGTTGTGTAGTTGGATGGCACTGTATTATTTAACACTGAAAAACTAATTGAATAACTAATCTTTCTCTGCCTCTCTCATTTCTTCTCTCTCTCTCTCTCTCTCTCTCTCTCTCTCTCTCTCTCTCTCTCTCTCTCTCTCTGTATTGTTTTTAGCCGGGAAACTATCACAGCACGGTGAAGCGAACGGAGAATGCCTTCCAGGCGTGTAGCGACATGATGACGTGCTTCCAGGAGAGGGCTCGTGTTGAGCGGCAGTACGCCCAGCAGCTCAGCGAGTGGAGCAATAAATGGAAGCCCCTTGTGGACGCAAGTGAGTACTACACCCTGCCTCTGCAATCCTGCCCTATTACTGTAAAAAATAAAAAAAAAAACAATAGCCCTTAAAAAGCAGCTCAGTGCACTTAATGAACTGTGGAATAGAAACACTGTTGCATCTAAGAAAGATTTAAATATTTCTGTGATGTTTTCAATTACAAAGTACATCACTCATTCCTTTGCTGATTAATGTTTGGTATGTAAGTGTCTGTGTGTCTGAATCTATTAGTATCTTATTGGGTTTTGCTAGATTTTACTTACATTGACACAATGTCACACTGAGTGTTATGAAATATCAATAACACAACACATGAAAAATGAAAAACAACACACTGTGATATTATCTGTACTGTACTCTGTATGCTAATGTGTCTGTTGTTGTTTGCTTCCCTCAGGTCCATTGTATGGGTCGCTCTTGCAGGCGTGGCAGTGTTTCCTGTCCTCGGCTGACCGCATCGCGGCCCTTCACTCCTCCATCTGCCGCTCGCTGGTTTCCGAAGACGGCGACCGCATCCGCACCTGGCAGAAAGACACCTTCCACAAAAAGTTGTTTGGGGGCTTCAAAGAGTCCCAGGACTTTGACACAGGTTTTGCACGCGCTCAGAAACCATGGGCCAAAAAGCTGAAAAAGGTCTGAGTCTGAGGACTATTTTCATTTATTATGTCATACAATTACATTCAGAGTGTTGTCCATTGCAAATACAATACTTCTATGATTGTGGATGCTATCCTTAAACTAAAGGAACAGTTTATTCCAACTAAGCAGAGGCATTAATTCTCTGGTAGAGGTTTGTGAAAGCTATCCTTAAACTAGAGGAGCAGTTTATTCCAACTAAATAGAGGTACTAATTCTCTGGTAGAGCTTTAGCTATACCACTGCTACCATCTGTTTGATCTTTGCACCCCACTTGTTTGATAAATGTGGAATTTTAAAGGACTCTTTATCTCATGTGGATTTTGAGTGGAGTTTAATCAGGGACACACTGTGCGTCACAGCATCCCTGTGTGGCTCCTCACCTGTGACCCCTCCCAGACTATTCATAGTGACATAGTTACAGATATAATTAGTCAATCTGCCCACTTGCTTGCCTATGAATCCCAGTACTGTGAAACAAGTGTGTCTGTTTTAATCCCCAGAGATTTTAATAGCGCAAGTTAGTGGCTTTTTGTCTGTTCTGAGTGGATTTGGCTGGTTGCTTGAAATATGGCAAACTAAAGCTATATTAAAAGTCTCTTGATGTGTATTAGAGATATAGAGATGTTGTTGATCATCGCTGAGCCCTGATATAGAGATGTCATTTATCTGGGAATACCATTAAACTGTGACTGTAGCATTATCACAAAACAAAGACAATATTAGGCATCTTTCGCCTGATTCTCACTCACTCGGTCTCATTCTTTTCCTTCTGCTTGACTTCTGGAAGGTTATGTCTGTGCCTTTATGAATGTCTTAATGGACTGTGCAGTGTTATTGAATTTGTTTAATTGAATTCATTGAATTCCTCTAATCAGGCATGCATAAGCAAGGCTCGGTATCTCTGCTCAACTGATTTAGAAACTGTGAACCAAAAAAAAAAGTAAAAAAGATTAAAGATGTAACGCTTGGCAGCTTAGGGCCTGCAGGAGCTGTTGCATACATTATTAGTAGCTGAAGAAGAGAAAAGAGTGTTTTGTGAGCTCCTGTTCTGCTGTATGCACTGATAGTTTTGGCTCTTGTGCTCTTGTGCTCTTCAGCTGGACAAAGTCAAGGCAGCGTTCCACAAGGCCAGTCGCAAAGAGCAGGCTGCCATCGACCGGGAAGCCCACGCCCAGGGCAACCCCGACGTCGCCATCGAGAAGCAGAGAAAGATCCAGGAGGAGCGGGAACTGGCCCGGGCCGAGACCGAGAAGGTGAGGAGGGGATAGCTGTGTGTGTGTGTGTGTGTGTGTGTGTGTGTGTCTGTGTGTTTGGGTGGGGTGGGGGGGTGGTTAATGAGAATTAGAGTGATGAGGTAAGAGAAAGGCAGAGAGAGAAAGAGGGAGAGAGAGAGAGAGAGAGAGAGAGAGAGAGAGAGAGAGAGAGATTGCCCGGGGGGAAGGTCGAGCACAATGAGGCAGGAGAATAATGGTGCAGGC
>JAODXP020000014.1:555361-560361 GCA_027497455.2 Sardinella longiceps
ATGCCATAGCGTGCCTGCATAGGTCACATGCATGTACTTTGTGTTGACTACAAGCTGGCCCTAATGGATGCTATAACTGTTGTGCCTTGTAAAAGAACTTGGAAATGGAATTGCATGAGGCTAATCTGTGGTTCCAGAATCCAGTCCAGTTCTAGTTCAGTGGTGGGATTAAGTTGTGTTGAGTTGTTGAGGGAAGTGGAGGGGAGAGTTACAGGAACACTCTCAGCATGGGTCACCAGCATTAGGGCTGCCAAGTGCAAGTGTGCCAACAAGAAAATGATTTACAGTAACTCTGTGCCTATGTGCGTTTGTGTGTGTGTGTGTGTGTGTGTGTGTGTGTGTGTGTGTGTGTGTGTGTGTGTGTGTCTGTGGATGGGTGTGTGTGTGTGTGTGTGTGTGTGTGTGTGTGTGTCTGTGGATGGGTGTGTATGAATGTGGCATTGCATGTGCATATGCATAATCATGTTTGTGTGTGTACTGTGTGTGTGTGTGCACACTGCACACCTGTGTATTATCTGCTATTCTCACCAACCATGAGGGAATAATTGATGGCCTTGAGATAACTTTTGCCTACTCGCTAAAAATAGCTGGATTATTGAGAAACAAGTGCACATTTCTATGTTAAAATGAAAATGAAACACAAATAAACAAATGTACTTCTTATTCATTTTATGTGTTCATTATTTAATTACTTAATTAAGTTTACTTTAGTTCTCAAAATGATACAAGTCTTTCTGCAGATCTCTCTCTCTCTCTCTCTCTCTGTGTGTGTGTGTGTGTGTGTGTGTGTGTGCTCTGATGAACACTGGCCTGCAGTGTTTTAAAAGTGTGTGTGTGTGTGTGTGTGTGTGTGTGTGCGTCACTGTACAGTATATAGAGTAGCTTTTATGTGTGTGCATTAGATGTAAGCACCATGACAGTTGGCTCTAACAGTGGTAAGTGTGTGTGTGTGTGTGTTTGTAGGCCTGTGAATAGACACACACACACACACACACACACACACACATGTGTCATTAGTCATCCCAGCATCATAACCCAGGCACCGTTCTTAAACAGACACTTGAGCATCTCTGGGTTAATGGCACTGGTTGGGCAGACTTGTCATTAAGTGTGTCTGTCACACACAGTCACTGCTTTCATGCATCACTCAAAGCCTCAAAGAGAGAGAGATGGAGAGAGATGGAGAGAGAGAGAGATGGAGTGAGTTAGTCGAGCAAGGAGGCAAAGACAGGAGGTGCGTCATCAAGTCCTCTGAAGTGCCTCTCCAAGAGGCCTGTGTAAACAATAGACATAATAGCCGGCGTTCACTCATCTGTTGTGAGCGAGGGCTGTCATTTCCTGCAGGAGGAAGGGAGAGGAGGGCGCCGAGGGATGTCAGAGGTAATTCATTTTTAGCTGCAGCTGAGGTTCGCCTCCTACTGCCAGTTCGTTTGGGAAGGAGGGAGGCTGCTGTTTCTCTCTCGCCTTGGTTAAACTTGAGGTGACTTGTCGACGGATGTGTTGCACGGCCAATAAATGTCACCGGCATCCGAGCTGATGTCCAATCACAGCTCCAGGCTGCTTGTAGGGGTCCTCTCCCACTTGGATTGCCTAGATAAAGGGGGCGCAGTGATTAGCATCCATTAAAGATGCTCTCCACTCTCCCTCCGCGAGAGCGATGCCAACCTGCTACAATTACGCCGCACTTGTTTGTTGCCACAATTACGGTGAAAAAGCTGCTTATTAGCCACATAATCGGCTCCTGACAGCCATTACGGCTCTTTGAAAGAGAGACCCACAGGGTGCAGTCGCTGGCTCCCCCTCCACCTCTCAAGTGCAGGCAGCTGCATCTCGTCCCCCCAACATGGCCTCTGTCAGTGGGGACAAGTGGAAGGTCACCCTGTAAGTGCCCTGCCTCTGGTCTGAGGTCAGCTATAACAGTAATCTGCTATAACGTTGTCTATGGGATGGGTTTAAGTAAGCTGATTCCAGAACAGTGGTGAAGGGCAAAGGTCATCGAGAGTTCTATCTAATTTTTTTCAATTTGCTACAGTGTTAGTCTCTCCCATCTATACTGAAGAGACTATAATTAGGCTGCAATAGATGGATATCTGTTCTGGATTCCTATGACAGTGAATCCCTGTGTGTGTGTGTGTGTGTGTGTGTGTGTGTGTGTGTGTGTGTGTGTGTGTGTGTGTGTGTGTGTGTGTTTAAAGAAATATTCATGGACGTACTTCACTTTGGTACATGAAATGGATGAAAGCAGTTTCTTTGCAAAGGAAACGATGATGGATGACTGATGTGTCTCTGTCAGAATGGAGATAAATGGCGGTCTGTGAGAGGCTTGGCCACTATATAAATAGGCCAGAGATACCTGCCCAGCTATTCAAAGCCCTGTGGGCATCCTGCTCAGGGTATCAGTACATTACCGACAGAAACACAAATGAAAATATGGATACATTAGCCTGTATGAGCCATCAACTGAATCCCCATTCCCTTAACAACAGCACTACCATGCTGGTGATCAATATTTCATGGATTTCAAGGCTTACGGACAGAACCTGCATTAACCTGCACTCTCCTCCAGGAGGCGATAGAGGACCACATCACAGCTCTAATGGTTCTCTATACAAATCTAATGGCCTCATAGGCCACATATTACTTTAGTGAGGCTAAGGGGGTAGATGAGAATGTATAATGAACTTGTGCACCACTATATTATTTAAGATTCTGAGTGTGAGGCCCGAGGACTAGGTAGAATAAATTGCGCTTAGCTTTATTCATTAGCCTTTGTGCGTATGCGTAGGGACACCTACCAGGATTAACGTTGTTTGTGATAAACACAAATTCACCTTCAGATATACGGATAGTCTCTCTCTCTTTCTTTATTTCTTTTTTTACCTCTCTTTTTGCCTTGCTTCACACTTGCTCTAGATTAATAAAGGTTAGAGATGGCAAACACACACACACACACACACACACACACACACACACACACACACACACACACACACACACACATATTCAAAGACCTTTACTTTTCTCCGCCCCTGTTGAGGGAAAGTAAAAGTTTGGTTGCCATGGTAAAGATTGCTGAAAGATTTGTGTGTTTAAATATTTCACATGGTGACTGACTGTGTGTTCTGTGACTGAGTGTGAACAGGTGCAACCCTGAGAAGTCAGGCTGAGAGCACATATTTTATGTTGGATGTGTGAATTGCGTGTGTATGTGTGTTTATGTGAAAGCACGCTTACGTGTGTGTGTGTGTGTGTGGCGTGCAGGTGTGGATGTTCTTCTGAGCTTGTTGTCATGTGAGTGAGAAGATTTCAAGATTTATAGATTTATAGATTTTATATGGCTGACTGTGTGTGTGTGTGTGTGTGTGTGTGTGAGAGAGAGAGAGAGCACAGACGTTGCAATGAGTGGTAAACATACACTCACACATAGCAGTATCAGATCAGGATTGAGTCATGCCCCAGTCCAACCCTTCACACAGAAATCATATGAGTAGTTCACCCTTCTGTTAATGGTGCTGCCAAACACACACACACACACACACACACACACACACACACACACACACACACACACACACACACACACACACACCACCGCGTCCCTATGGAACAGTGGTGAACCAACAACCCACATGATGTAACTCACTGCAGAACCGTTGGATATAAACAAGCATTGCACAAAACAGATCAACCCATCATCCTGAAACTGAACTGAACTGATCATCCTGTGCCAGCCAGATTGTTTTTCATTAGCCCAGGCACAGTAGCACAACACACAAATTTACCATCCCATTCAATCAAATATCACACTACCCAAATCTGCTACAATTCAACACAGCACCACACCATACGGCATTCCACTGAAAAGTTTATTAAGGCAAAAGCACAGAGTGAGGACAAATTGCAACCAACCATTGTCAGTCGCCATGGTAAATAAAAAACCTTCCGCCATGGCAGAGTTCCACAACTGCACTCAGGAGCCAGCTAGTATAGAATAAAAAATGTTTAAGAGAAAAAAACATTTTGGATTGTATAGCTGCCTGCAAACAAAAACAAAAAAACAAAACAAAAACAAACAAACACTGAGGACTCTGCAGCAGACCTTTCTGATGACGCCGTTTTGCTTGCATGTGTCGAGTGGCCTGCTTGTTTGGGAATAAATAGCCACCGTGCTTTGGCAATGGGAGTAGGGCCTCCTTGTGTGAGGTAAGATAAGGTGCGATGACAATAGGACAACCCCACAGAGGGATCCGCAGCGCCACAGGCAAGACAGGCCCTGAATTAGTGGGAGCACAGGGTCAGCCCGGCCCGCCATTGGGGAGGCTAAACGCTGGATTACATTCAGGTAGGACAGAGCAGTCGGGTCCAGGGCGGCACAGGAGTGACTATAGCACTGCACTGCACAGCAACGTAACACCGTACAGAACAGCACAATTACAGTACTGTGCCGTAAAACAGCTCAGCACAGGGAAGCTAAGTACAGTAGGCTACTACAACACAGAACCACTTAACACCCTGCAGTGCAATACTGTTCTATTCTTCAGTAGTCGCTTACAATGCCATATATGGAAAAGCAATATTATTGTATTAAAGGGACACTGTGTAGTTTTTGCTGTAAACTATTGAAATACAGTAAAAGGCACATATAAACATTGTTCAGTCTAGCACTACAAGAGCATACTAGTGGAGTCAAACAGCAGAAGAAATTAGCCATGTCATGCTGCACTGTAACTAGGTTTTCTTTTATTTTGAGGTGGTTCCCTATCCCAACCTACAACTACATAGTGCATATCCTGGTGGTAGGCCTATCCATGGCTGATGGGAATAAACAAACAGTGATGAAAAGATGCCTGGTGTCCAGTGCAAGGGATTGAAAACAAAGAATGACAACAAAGCTCTGCACAGTGTACTGTAGCACCGAGTAGGATATGACTCTTTATCACCCGGTGGAATGGAATACTGTTTTCTGATTGGCTGTCAGGGTGTCCATTATTTCTAGATAA
>JAODXP020000014.1:562861-565361 GCA_027497455.2 Sardinella longiceps
TCTTTCCATGTTGATCAGCCATCTTTTGCTGACTACAAATATTGATCGGCTGTAACATGATGAGCTGTAAAATGGCCGGTGTACTATTTGTTGGATGGTGGAGTTCTGTGAATGCACAATAACTATTATATGGGCGTGTAGTGTGTGTATGTGCATGGATGACAGTCAATGGGACTGTGAATATAGTACTTTGCATTGTTCTGTGTCCAAGACTATTTACCTCTGGGATAAAGTCTTATTCATTGTATCTCTGAGACTGTAGCCGAGGGAGATAGAGAGATAGTGTGTGTGTGTGTGTGTGTGTGTGTGTGTGTGTGTGTGTGTGTGTGTGAGAGAGAGAGAGAGAGAGAGAGAGAGAGAGAGAGAGAGAGAGAGAGAGAGAGAGAGAGAGAGAGAGCAGTAGTAAATGTTTTAGTGTAAGTGGGAGAGCAGGGATGAAATTTCATCAATTTCACATGGCTGTTTAAGATGGAGAGAGGGAAACAATGATATTCGCCCAGGTGCTGAAGATCATTCATTTTTAATCAATTTGTATTTTATGTGCATATTTGATATGGACCTGATTATACTTACTCAGCTAACAAAATAACTCACTTTCACTGTCCATTTATGACTTCAAGAAGTTCTTAATGTACCTCTTTAATAGTCTTTCATATTTTCCTTTCATGTTGCCCGAGGTGATATGAAGCACTTCTCACGCCTGGTGATGGTGAATAGTGACTCAGGGATAGTGATTAAATCACGCCATGGTGATTCCTAACTCCTCTCTCATTCTCTCTCTCTGTATGACGCTGCTGGCCCATCTTCATAAAAACAAACACGTGATTTGGGTCTAGATTTGAGAGATGGAAATGATTCAACTAATACAGTAAATAGATTGATATAGAGAATGTTGTTGGAAAGAGATCGATAGAGAGAGAGAGATGCCTATGTCAATAGAGAGTATGCCTACACATGCATGTTTATTCTCTCACACACACATACACACAGACAGACAAACACACACACACACACCCTTTTTTTCCCTCAAACCACATTACTGTACTATTCTGTACTACTACTACTGATGTATTGGAACTTGTATGTTATTTGTATGTAATGTTATTGTATTTGTCTTATCACTGCTTTGGCAACACTGTATCCACATGCAGTCATGCTAATAAAGCCCCATTTGAATTTGAGAGAGAGAGAGAGAGAGAGAGAGAGAGAGAGAGAGAGAGAGAGAGAGAGAGAGAGAGAGAGAGAGAGAGAGATGAAAAGACAGGGAAAGACTGGCACAGAAGCGGTTAACTATTACTTCAGCATCACTTGGAATAGTGAGAGCCAGATGGTAGTGAGGGACACTCACTGTGACACAGGGACGAATAGATATAGCAACCCCCGTTGGGTTGCACACACACACACACACACACACACACACACACACACACACACACACACACACACACACACACACACACACACACACACACACACACACTACTGAGACACAATTGGGGGTGTGAGGGTGTGGAGAAAAATGCTGGGAAATAGGTGAACAGGAGTGTGTGTGTGTGTGGGTGTGTGTGTGTGTTTGTGTATGAGAGAGAGACAGAGAGAGAGAGATATGACTCATTTCAACATACATCTCGATGCCCATTTGAAACAGATGGCTGATTGAGCAATATCACTAAAATAACAGCAGCTATTTTGTGGTACAAAGTTTAATGTGTCATGTTTTTTTCTTTCGATTCAATTACCGCGCCAGGGAAGCTACTGAAATAGAGGTGCAGCATCATCACTCCCAAACACGACTTCCCATCATCTGCTCTTTCTCTTCAGTTCTCCAGACCCTCTGCAACCAGGAGGGGGACGCAAGCTAATCGCGCGTGATCAAACGGGCCAACAGCACACCCAACAAAGCTACCTGGGGATCTGAACAGATTGTTTGTTTCCAGAAGAGTCTTCTGATGTGTGTGTGTGTGGGTCATGTTCACGGTTTCCCTCTTCCTCCTCCACCTTTTGTCTTTTTTTTCATGTGGAAACTTCCTCTTTGCTTTGTGTCTCTCTCTCCCTCCCTCCCTCCCTCCCTCCTTCTCTCTTTTTGTCTCCTCCACTTCTCTCTTGTTTCATTTCATCTCTCCACATCTCATCTTGTGTCCCTGTTGTCTTCGTTGCAGTCGGGTGGTCAGGCTTAATTGGCAGCTGTCTAATTGCGTCTTATTAGCTCGTGAGCAACCAAACATCCTCTTTTCCCCAAACAAACAAACAAACAAACAACATCTCTCTCTCTCTCTCTCTCTCTCTCCCTCTCTCTTTCTGTTCCTTTTCCCAAAGTCCCACTGCTGCATGGCATGTGTCCCCCGTGCTTTCCTGCGCTACAGTGGCTTACCATCACTCACTCTCATTCCAAGTGTTTTTTCATTTGCATCACAAGAAAACTCTCTCTGTTTCTCTCTCTCTCTCTCTCTCTCTCTCTCTCTCTCTCTCTCTCTCTCTCTCTGTGTCTTTCTCTCATGTT
>JAODXP020000014.1:570361-590361 GCA_027497455.2 Sardinella longiceps
AACATACATATGAGAGTCTGACGTGTCTTATATAACTTAAAATGGTACTGATGTGCGCACAGCCGTAGGTTATGCGCTGTCTAAACTAATTCTGTCAGATCACATGCTCGCCTGAAGGAAAGCGGCGGGAGCATCATAAATGGGATGAAACTCAGCGCTTCAGATAACACGTCCTATCATCAGCCGATCAGCGAACAACGGATCCTTTTTAATTAATGTTTTGGAGGATCGGTAGATTGATTAAAGTATTGTTTTGAACGAGGCACGCAATCTCTCCCCGCCCGCACATCTTGACGGCCATGGGTTGGTTTCTCACGTCGCACTTTTCACACGCCGTCTCCCTCCGGCGGTGAGTCTGACCACAGTGGCCGGTCCAGTCCATCCGTCTGCTCTCCTATCGGTATACCCCTCCCCTCCTTACTCTCCATCCGTGCTCTCTCTCCCCCTCTCTGCCCGGTACATACATCAGTATGTCTTTAGCACTGGTAGCGCTATACACCCCCTGAACGGAGACGGAGCTCGTTTAGTATTCCGCGCACAAGGCGGCGAGAGAGAGAGAGAGGGAGAGAGAGAGAACGCGCGCGAGAGAGAGGGAGGGGAGAAGGAGTGAAATAAGGAGAAAAAAACGAGGGTGAGAAGACAAGAAAAAAACACAGCGAGAGAGAGGAGAAGAGGAAAGAGGAAGAGGGGAGCGGAGAGATACCTTATTGTTCATTTCTCCCTCTCAGTCTACCCCTCCGTGCCATCATCCTCATTCCAGGTGCAGTATTTGGACCTATCCGTATTTTTTTCCCCAACAGCAGTTATCATTCATTCAGACGCGGCGCGTCTAAAAAAATATTTACTAGACCGATTGGGCTTGGGATAGACAGCGGAGACACAGAGACTAGGTGTGGGCTGTGCACGGAGGGTCTAGATCGTGATCACGAATTGGATGGATTGCATGTTCATTTATGGTTTGCGATGTACACGGGTTAGCCATCACATACAGTGAGATCTTTGCGCGCACGACAGTGCTATTGGCTATATACCTTTGTCATCCTCTATTTTCTGTTTGTCCCGTCCTTTCTCTCCGGCCAGCGTTAAAAGGGCTGTGGGAATTTCAGTGTTCTTTCCGATATGTACTCAATGGTTTTCGCAAAGTATATTAAATGATTGTACAATAATAGAGTCGTGACCTGATATAGGTTTGCATGCACGTTGCATGTACCTTCATTACGCTTGGAATGTGTAGGAATGTGTAGGTGCATCTGCCTTCTGCTGTGGTCTATCGCCATTATAAATTGATATTCATAACTTTTCACGTGACTCCGGCGTATAGGTGATTAACACATAGAGGAAAAAAAAAATCTGTTTTACCAGTCACAGCACTTAAATGTGGACATACACATATACATAGACACATATGACACACATCAGTAAATACAGACACACACACACATACATCATGCAACATAAGTGCAAGGGTTGAAATATACAGAAGAAGGTCTCTTCTTCACCCAACCACCCACCCACTCCCTCCCTCCACACCCCACCCCTCGCTCCCCCACCTCATCTTCAAAGGCAGGCGTTATCAGGCACACTACTGTAATTATGCTAATATTAATGTATTCATGTGTAGCCTGAGCCACAGGGATTCATAGGCTCAGTGTATAGACAGCCGTGGAAATGTATGCGAAATATGAAAGTGCCTAAATCTCCCATCGCTCTGCCGCCTGTTTGGATGGCGGTGACGTGTGCTGGCTTGGCTGTGGATGATCACAGCTTCTCTTTTACGATCCTCAGTGTGTGTGTGTGTGTGTGTGTGTGTGTGTGTGTGTGAGTGTGTCAGGGCCTAATTCAGCAGCAGCCGCTACAGGAGGAACGGAGGAAGTATCTGAGGGATCCTGGCTTGCTTCACTCTCCTTCTCTCCCCATCTTGCTCTCTCTCCTCTCCTCTCCTCTCCTCTCCTCTCTTCTCTCTCTGGCTGGCTCCCGTGATGTTATAGATAATTTAGATACTCTCAGGGCTAGAGGGAGAGTGCGAGCACTGCCTAGCATCTGAGTAGAGCCTTCTAGCTCTGCCCTTTTTGCATGTGTTTTGTGTGTGTGTGTGTGTGTGTGTGTGTGTGTGTGTTTACGTGTGTTTTTATGTGAGGGTGTTTGTAACTGCGTGTGAGTGTAAGGCTGCCAGTGTTAGCAGGAGTGTCTGCCAATGCATGTCAGTTTGTGTGTGTGTCACTGTGGGCGTTTGCATATGTGTATACGCATATGTGTGTGTCTCTCTCTCTCTCTCTCTCTCTGTGTGTGTGTGTGTGTGTTCTCTGATTAGGACAGAGGCAGCAGTCAACAAGACCATGCAGCCAGGATTCTCCATCAGTATTTTTTTCCCCCTTGCCGGTATAGCTGTGAGGCAGAGAAGAGGCCTAGCCTAGCGTGGGCCTATCAGGGCCTGTATCTACATCATTATCCACGCTCCATAAGTGCCACCATAAAGTTTTCATACTCTGATCCCCAGCATTAGGCCTTTTTACCCTGCTCCACCTCACCTCACCTCTGTCCGTCTGTCTTTCTCTCTCCATCCCTCTCTCTCTCCATCTCTCTCTCTCTCTCTCTCTCTCTCTCTCTCTCTCTCTCTCTCACACTCACACACACACACACGCTTTTTGGGTCTCCTGTCTCTCTTCCTTTCCTTCCTGTGTCGATGTCTCTTTCTCTCTTTCTATCTGTCTCTCTTTCCCTCTCCATCCCTCTCACTCTCTCCGGCTTGGAGCACATCTCAGGGGCTGACTTACATAACAGGAGAGGTACTCAGGGCTGCTGATGGTACAGTAGTCAGGTAGATGTCTCCCTGTCTCTCTCTTCTCTTGTTCTGTGTGTGTGTGTGTGTGTGTGTGTGTGTGTGTGTGTGTGTGTGTGTGTACTGTGAAAAGCAGGTGTGTGGTGGCTGAGCTCAGAGTCCTCACTGGGTAAGGGGGAGGTGACCGTCAGCAAGTTGGACAGGTGTGTGAGTGTGTGCGTGTGTGAGAGAGAAAGAGAGTGAGCGAGAGAGAGAGAGAGAGAGAGAGAGAGAGAGAGAGAGAGAGAGGAAGAATGGATGTGTGTGCGTTTGTGAGAAAGAAAGAGAGAGGGAAAGAATGTGTCTTTGTGTCTGCACACCGTCTCAGGGTCAGTACAGCCTCAGCACAGTGGGTGCCACCAGGTCTGTACTAGTGAACAGCAGGAGAAGAGGTCGCGACCCCTTCTGAAAGGACATGCGCTACCTTGTCTGTCTGTCTGTCTGTCTGTCTGTCCTTGTGTCTGTCTGTCTGCGTGCCTGAGTATGGAGCGTGCAGCAGGAGGCAGAGGACAGAGGGAGTGTAGCATGGCCAAGTGCCGCTGATAGCCTACCCAGGATGCATACTAGGGAACAAAACACAGCATAGGCCACAACAGGAGACTGAGGACGCACGGTGAGGACGCACATGGGCCATAGGAAAATAGAGAGAGGTGGAGAAAGAGAGAGAGGGAAGGAAGGGCAGAATATAGGAGGTGACCAGGTGGATTCAAAGAATGATAAAGGGATTGCAGAGTAAGAGATCAGAGAGAGAGAGAGAGAGAGAGAAAGAGAGAGAGAGAGAGAGAGAGATCAGCATAGGATTGATGCTGTGTGAAAACTACAGGTTCAATAGCATTCTCAGGCAAATCAGAGGATATAACGCTCAATCCCACAACACATACAGTCTGGAAATGCATGGGTGGGAAAGCAGATATCAGGTAATCCTCTGACAGACAGGGTGTGTGTGTGTGTGTGTGTGTGTGTGTGTGTGTGTGTGTGTGTGTGTGTGGGGGGGGGGGGGCATTAGGGCAAACAATGGCAGATAACATTTGAGATGACATTGCCGATAGAATATTACCCACATAAGAAGTCAGAGCAGAATGGCAAGGAAGGGAAGCGTAAAAAAACGATAAAAAAGATATTGTTGAAATATCGTATTAGGCATGCTCTCTGGATTAGCTTTATTTGTCAACAGCTGTGTTCTGCTGCTCCTGAAGAGAGAGAGAGAGAGAGAGAGAGAGAGAGAGAGAGAGAGAGAGAGAGAGATTAGCTATTTTTTATTTAAAAAGTTTGTCAAAAAATGCTGGTTAGAGAGATATGTCCCTCATATGTATCAGTTATTATTACATTAGATTCTAAGAATTGTAAAGTGATACGGCGAGATACGGATTAATGACAAAGAACTGTGCCAAGCGTGTCTCAGCAACTGAGGTAAAATATGCTCAAAGAAGTGACATTCTGCCATAGAAAGGAAACATGGAACACTATTAAAAGCTTAGGACTCTATAAATATAAGACACACACTGAAAGAACCTCGCCCTTACTGTAATTGACTGCCTTTCTTTCCACACACAAACCCTCCAAGGGAAGCATAAAGGCAGGGATACGTCCATCACATACTGTATACTTCAGCCTACAGTACACTGCATAGCCTCCTCACTACTACAATATTAACACAGTCTGACGAGAGTTGACTGTGATAAGTATATACTGTCAGTTTGTGTGTGTGTGTGTGTGTGTGTGTGTGTGTGTGTGTGTGTGTGTGTATTCAGTCCAGCACCTTAGGGGACTTGCTAATTACTCCATTTGTTTCATACCAGAGTGAGTTTACCTCCAGGTCAATGACTGTGGCTTGCTATAATGTTCAGCTGTTGTATGATTGTATAATGTCTGTCCATAATGGCGTCCCTAACACTGCTATGTGATTAGAATGTAACTGTAATGGTTCCGTGGTCATACGGTGAGGAAAATATCAGCCATCCTGCAGTCTTCTGCTTGCTAATTGGTAGGAGGCTGAAAAGTATGTGTGTGTGTGTGTGTGTGTGTGTGTGTGTGTGTGTGTGTGACTGCAACCGCTGGCTGGAGTGATGACGAGAGTGTGTATCTTGGAATCTGGAGATGTGTGAGTATGATGATATCTGACCTTGCTAATTTGAGCCGGTCACGAAATGGAGTCAAATCACTGTATAATTTATGTGTGACAG
Organism: Sardinella longiceps; assembly: GCA_027497455.2. Lineage (NCBI taxonomy): Eukaryota > Metazoa > Chordata > Actinopteri > Clupeiformes > Clupeidae > Sardinella > Sardinella longiceps. Next base: position 575,363 of record JAODXP020000014.1, read on the forward strand.
CATCATTAGCATAATAGAGTTTGCTGTTGTGCGATTGGACAGTGACCTTAGTGTCCTGGCCGTGTCTAATGTGTGATTGGAACATGGCCACGCTGGCCTGCATGATGCCGCTTTGTGATTGGAGCGTGACCCTGGCGGGGACGCGCTGCTGTGAGCGTGATTGGCCCGCAGACCCGGTGGCTTCTCAGTGTCCGCCTGGTGTGATTGGGCAGTGACCTTCCTGGTTGCCAGGTCCGTGTTGTGGTGAAGTGCTTTTCCTGCGAGTATTGATTGGCAGCAGGACAGCAGTCAATGGATGGTCTGAGCGAAGGGGTTTTGTGTTCCACGGTGGTGGTGGGGACGCGTGTGTCCCGATGCCCGTGTCAATGTCACTCGTGTGCATTACAGAAGCAAACCAGCACGTCCAGCTTGTCCCACCAGTATGTGTGGTAGCCTAGCCTAGACACCATTTGGATCTGAGTCATGTTGGGCAGAACAGGAGAGATATATCGAACTGTTTGAATCGTTCTGTTTTTTCTTTCTTCTCAAATGTAGGTCCTCAGTGGACTCCATTCCATTCTCTTTCTTTCCTCCATTTCTCTCTCTGTTCTCTCTCTCTCTTTCTCTCTCTCTCTCTCTGAGTCTCGTGTTCTCTCTATCTCTGTCTCTCTTTTTCCTCTCAGTGCTGGCCAGGTTGTTTTCATGTCTGTTTCTCTCTATCCCCCCCTCCCCTCCCCCCCCCCCCCCTCCATTCTGATGGCTCTTGCAGTGCTTTGCCTCCTCTTCTGTCCTTCACTCATTTTTTTCTCCTATCTCTGTCTCTCCACATCGTTTCCCAAACCTCCTTATTTTTTTTGCTTAGCACCCTCTGTGTTTCTCCATCTCATCTCATTTCTCTCATCTCTCTCTCTCTCTCTCTCTCTCTCTCTCTCTCTCTCTCTCTCTCCCCCCCCTCCCCTCCACTCCTCTCTGGACAGCCCTTTTGTGCTAGTTTGGTGCCAGACAGCCATCTTTCAGATTGAGATATGCTGGGTTTTAAAATCAAACTCTGGACAGATTTACCGAGCAGGGGCGAGGAAGGCTGGCTAGAGGGGGCCCTTTTTTTTAAAGCACTAATCTCAGAGTCATTTTTACAATGGAGCCAGCGTCGAAGACGGACAGATAAATGGACCTCTCAGTGTCTGTCGCTCTTTTTAGATGGTGATTCAGGACGATAGACTGCACTAACATGCTGATTAAGAAAGCTTCAGGAGGGGGTGGAGCCAGATAAAGAGGAAGACAGGAGGAGAGAGAAAAATAAGAAAGAGAGACAGATAGAGAGAGAGAGACAACTAGAAAAAGAGAGAGAGAGGGGAGGGAGAGCCGCTCGAATGAGCGTGTGAACATCTTGACCCGAGTCTTGTCCCGGATGACGTATGGCTGTACTTAACGCGTTGATTGACTGATTGACCAGCTGATGGCCGTGCGGATAACTGCTTTAGTAAGGGAAAAAAGGCAGACAGAGGAGGAGCACTCGATTGGAAAGCCGCCCTCCTCCACACAAAGAGAGACGGATGGCATTTTAGAGAGCCGCACGGAGCGAGACAGTTCATCCATGTGACATATGGACAGGCCCCTCAATAACGAGAGCTCTTATTGGGCAGCCAGACAGTATCAAAACACTTCATTGGAGAGAGAGAAAAAGAGAGGGAGAAAGAGAGAGAGAGAGATGTTACCACGAATAAAAGTAGCACAGATACTCTCAGAAACACTGAAGCCAGAGTCGTGTATTGAATTTGTTTAATGAATAGATGTAACCACACAAGAGCAAGCCAACAGGGAATGTGAAAGAGAGAGATAGAAAAAGCGAGGGGGAGTAGGGAGAAAATGGAGAGTGTGTGTGTACGAGAGAGAGAGAGAGAGAGAGAGAGAGAGAGAGAGGAGGAAAGAGAAGGTAGAAGAAGAAGGTGGAGCATTGACCTGTTTTTGCTGGAGACAGAATGAGCACAGAACAGAGGGAGAATGCTAAAGAGCCCTCGCAGATACAGTTAGATCCGCACTGTGACACATAGACAAATTACACGCACCACCTTTCACCGTCAACTACAACGAAGAACGCCACCACCTTTCATGGCTTCCCATATGCAACAAATCTCAGCAGGACGTCCTCGCCGGCGCAGGCCTTGCTTTTCTGTTTCCTTATCCTATTTTGCACGTTCTCACCATCTTCTCTCCAATGTCTTGCAGGCGACGCACTGGGGTCACCTCAAGATTCTCCTCAAATGGAACAACGGCCCTCCTTCCACGTTAAAGCTTGATTCGCACGACTGGAAAACCACTGCGTCTCTCGGAGCTCCCACAGGAACTACGTGACCCAGAATTCCACGCTCTTGTGCTGATGCTGTTCTGCGAGGCAGACTTCATAATAGGCCACCCCCAGACCATCTCTCCTATTAGCGTTGGGAGCCTGTGACATTGTGGGAGGCCTGTGTAAATATAGTCCTACCGTGGACCGGCAGTCGCTTACGCCAGACGTTCTGGAGGGATCTGTCTCCCTGACACCATCATGAAAAGGACTCCTCAGCAGACCTGCCATATTTGTTTAAAGAGTATGTATTGGTGTTATCATTTACAAGGTTTTATGTTTGGAGACAGTATAACTAAATGGCAAATGACTTGCCATTGGTATTAGCTGTTGGCTTTGTTTTTCTCTCCTTTTTATTTTGTCCTGCTTTTTCTCTTTTCTATGGATAAGTAGAACAAGTAGAGAGGTCTGTGTGTGCTTGAAAAGGAATTTAGCATTGTGATACTGTATTGTCAAATGAAATGCACACTGATTTTCACGGAAGGAAATTAAACTTGAGGGCTGCTTGGCTTACAAGGGCCTAGAGTGTTAGAGGTCATGCCCTCTATATTAAAGGTCACTGGGTCATGGTGGATGCTTTTGTAATAATAGCATTTTTTCTTCTTCTTTTCTTTCTCTCTGCTTTCTTTCAGTCTGTCTCCAGAAACTGATGACTATATTGTAAGGGGTGAGGAGAGTGTGGCCTAGTAATTAATGGGCATATCAGTCACAGATGGCTTCTGTTTAACCTAGGGCCAGAGAGCTGTGCCTGACAGGACCCGCCCTTACTCCCCCCTTACTCCACTTCTGATTGGCTCTGCTGTACACTTTCTCTTCACTGATTGGAGGAAAAAAAACAGAAAAAAAGAAAAACCAAAAGAAAGTGGCCAGACCCTTCCCGCTCAGGCACCGTCTGATTGGTGTTGGGGGGCATTTGGGGGCCTGTGCTGAGCTGAGCTGAGGAATCGGATTGGCCGTCTCTGTCTGCGGGTGGGCTGAGGAGTGAGATGCGGATTGGAGGATGTCGGGGGACTGGGATGAAGACATGTGCAGGAAGGTGCTGGTGCTGGTGGAGGAGCTGTGCTTCAAGTCCCCCGAGGGGCATAGCCAGAGCGAACCCTGCCAGGAGTTCAGCTACATCATGAGGGGCGGCAGCCGGCACCCAGACTCAGGTAAGCAGGCATGAGCGTGATGGCACACACACACACACACACACACACACACACACACACACACACACACACACACACACTTATCGTACACACATATTCTACGTGTCATGCCTAACAACACCTGTCGTAAAATCACCATAACTACAGGCCTCTCGTTGTTTATTGCTTACATACAGTATATACATGTACACACACACACACACATACACACACACACACACACACACACACACACACACACACACATACACACAGATACATACACATATACATACATACAAACTCTCACACACACATGTACATACACACACACTTACATGCACACACACCCAGATATGTATGTACATACAGACACACACATCCACACACACACACACATACAAACGCACTCAACACAAAAAACACATATGTACACACACGTGCATGGAGTGCATTTGCATAGAGCCACTTAGCTGGGTCCTCTTATCACAAGAGACCTCACAAGTAAGGCGAGGTGAGCCTTTCTACTGTGATGTGTGTTCCCAGAGTATCGAACCCTTGACCTTGACGTTGTTAGCATCTTGTTGTACAGGAACACATGGTGTGGGGGAAGGGAAGGGAAAGGAAGGGAAAGGGTAGGGTAGGGAGTAGAAGAGGCTGGAGAAGAGCTACTGTGTTAAGAGATTCACAGCACAGACAGTCATTTTGTGGATGGCTTCTGAAGAAGGAAAATGTGTTCTTTTGAGTCCTCATGTTCACAGCTCTGATGTGTCATAAGAGAGGGTCATGGCATTCATTTAAAAAGACAACAGCAAAGGCCAGGGAGAGAGAGAGAGAGAGAGAGAGAGAGAGAGAGAGAGAGAGAGAGAGAGAGAGAGAGAGAGAGAGAGAGAGAGAGAGAGAGAGAGAGAGAGAGAGAGAGAGAGAGAGCTCCAAATTTAGATCCCAGGGCCCTTGTGTGGAGCAGCATCTATCCAGAGGCACAATGCGGTCTTGTGTTAGCAGAGAGCGCAGCACTAGTATCGCAACACTTGGTGCGGGGATTACATGTCAAAAAGTCACATTTTTGTATTCACTGACTGTAAGCCACTCCAGAAAAGCATCTTCGACATGACAAAATGTGTAATGGGTTTAATTCCCCCAGATGCAAAAGAAGGGCAGTCATTAGAACGACACCCCCCCCCCCCCCACCCAACCCTCCTTCCCCCCCGCACACTTCACCCCTCCACCCTCGGTTTTTTGGTGACAGAAGCAGAGGAAGCGTCCATTAAGTTGCCAGCGGATTGGAAACATTGGGGAATTATTTGCCGCGAGCCTAGAATTGACAGCGGCAGAATTGGATGCCAGCGCATGTGCCACATCAGCCAACGTGTGTCATGCTGCAGCCTCCGTTCATTTGCTCCCCTCATTCGCTCTCTCTCTCTCTCTCTCTCTCTCTCTCTCCCTCTCTCCCTCTCTCTCTTTCTCTCCTGGGGAGGGGCGAGAAGGCTTTGTTGCAATGCCCTCTTGAAGGGGTTGGAAAACAGAATTAAAGGACTCAATGTCGCTTCCACAAACAATGCAAGTGAAATTTGTCTTTCACATCTTTATAGACATACATGCATCCCTGTGCAAAATGTAATGTAATCTGCCATCTGTCTTCGAGCCCTTTTATAGAACTGTCTTCGAAGACTTTTACAGCATAATAGTCTCCCCTTGGTTTCCACAGTCTATATATTTTTCCAGTCATATGCAGAAGCCATTTTTTTTCTTCAAAAAATCATGAATTATTCAACCTTATTTGTGGAGTTGTCGAACAAATCCCAGAATGCAACAGAACACCTGGTACGGCGTGTCCCTTATAGGCATAATAATTCACACAATGTGGAATGTCAAACAATCATACAGTTAAACAGCTTGGCGAAGCCTGATCTGTATTGAGTATTCCAGGGTTTTTAAATGTGAAAAGTGTGGCTGTGTGTACTACCCTGTTTTTTCTCGCCTGGCTGAACACCGGGGTTAGCAAAATCTCGTCCAACAATAACAACAACAACAACAACAACAACACCAAAAAAACAAATGGGTGGTGGTGGGGAGGGTGAAAAGAGGGCATGAAAAAAAGAGTGATGAACATAGTGTAGTTAGGCGGAGTAGTGGCGAGCCATATGCTCGGGAGCCAGCGTGTGTCAGAGAGGGACGTGGGGCAAATTTAAGGCAGGGTGAACCGGCGAGGAACACTCTCTCCCTCCCTCTCTCTCTCTCTCTCTCTCCCTCGTTCTCTCTATCCGCCTCGGAGCTACTTAGAGCTGCGACGGCTCAGCGTGGACCATATGGAGCGCTGCTGCGCAGAGGTGAGTTTGGCCCGGGATGCTGTAATGTAGAAGAAGAGGAAGGGGGGATGGGAAAAGAGAGAGAAAGAGAGAGAAGAAAAAAAAAAACGACACAGATTTCAGCTTGTGCATTTTATCCCTGCCAGCGAAGAAAAGAGGGGATTGGTGGGGGTTGGGGGGTGGGGTGTGTGTGTGTGTGCGTGTTTGGGGGGTGGGGGGGATGGGGGGGTTGTTGAGGCAGATCCAACGAGAGGTAGAGGGAATTCTTTTTCGGTGTGCAAGCTTTCTATGCGGAACGAGGGGGGGGATCAAGGAAGGATCTACTCAAATCACCAGATTCCCTTCGGAGTGCCAAACCGCGTGCTTTAGACGTCTCCCACTGTTTCCCCAACCCGGATCAGCATCATTCTGTCGGCACCCCGCCGAACAGGTCTTGGGATTTCTGGATTTCTATCGAGTGGGCCAGAATGATTGGCAGACTCTGATTGGCACGACGTCCTTTGGGTCTCCCGGCAGGGGAGCGCCGAGGGTGATTGGGACGGGTTGGTTGGTTTGTTTTAGGGTGAGGAAACGTTGGGACAGAGGGGAGTTGGATCAGGTGTTCATTGGCAGAGCAATTACAGCAATCTAAACACACAACCCCCCCCCCCCCACTCCCTCCCCTCTTTCCCCCATCTTTGTTTTCCTTTGCCATTGATCAGCGTATTAACCTCATGCGTCTCCAAACCACTCCTACATCTAGTCCCCTCACTCCATCAATGTCTGCACATTTACTCTTAGGCTCTACCTCTTGTTTTTCCCTTTCTGTCTCTCTCTCTCTCTCTCACACACACACACACACACACACACACACACACACACACACACACACACAAACACGTGCTCATCTCTATTCACCCTTTTATCTACCTCTCTCCATGCCTTCTTCTTCTTCTTCTTCTTCTCCTACTCCTCTTCCTTCTTCCCCCTCTTCTTGCTCTTCTGCTCCTACATGTGTCTGGCTATGGAGCTGTGTGTGTGTGTGTGTGTGTGTGTGTGTGTGTGTGTGTGGAGAGAGACTATATTAACCCCTCTCGGGTGGGATGTGGCCGCCTCTCCTTGGTGAGCGGTGGGGGAGTGAATACGTTTATCTTGACCAGTCAGCCAGTGTGTCGCTTTCAACATGTAGGCTAATCTGTTACCTCTACAACACACCACCGCCACCATTACACACACACACACACACACCCTCTCCACTGCCTCCTTTCCAACCCCTTTTCCTCCATGCATTGTCACTTTGCCCCTCATCCCCCTCCTCTCTCCTCTCTCTCTCCCTCTTGCACCATCATCCACACACATGCGCGCACACACACACACACACACACACACACACACACACACACACACACACACACACACACACACTACCTTATTCTTCCCCCGTTGCCACCTTTCCACTCCTACTCCCCCTTACCTCCCCTGCTGGCTTCTCTCTCCTATACCCCTTGCTGCTTTCCGACTTCCTCATCCTATCTTTCATTCCTCTTTCTTTCTCTCTCTCTCTCTCTCTTTCCCTGTCACTCTCTCTTTCTTTCCATCTGCATCTTGTTCTCTACAGTGACAGATCAATGCCCCCCCGCCGCCACCTCATAGCTCCCCTACACCCCCCCCCCCATGCCCCTCCCTTCCTTGTGTGCTCTCTGATCATATCTTTTGAACAAGTGCTGATTAATAACATACACAGACTAATGAATAATTCAGTAGAAGAGAAGAGAAGGGGCGGGGTGGAAGAAAAACAGAGCAGGAGAGGAGGAAGAGAGAGAGAGAGAAAGAGAGGGGGAGAGGAGGATGGGGAGGAAGGAAGGAGTGAGAGGAAAGACAGGAGACTAGAAGGATGAAAGGAGGCATGAAAGACAGGGATGGGGAGGGAGAGAGAGAGAGAGAGAGAGAGAGAGAGAGAGAGAGAGAGAGGGAGTGAGTGAGACAGAGAGGAGACAAGAGGAGAAACAGCAACATCAGAACAAGGAAGAAGAGGGAGAATCTGGCAGAGAACAGACGAGACACACACACTCTCACAGAGAACAGACGAGACACACACACTCTCACAGAGGGACTACGCAGACAGACAGACAGAGATGCGGGTACACAGAAATATGGCCAAGAAAAACAGACAGAGAACAAACTGACAGACTGAGGTGTAAATGTGAAAGCAGGGACAAAAAAAAACAAACAAATACAAGGTTCAATGAAAAAATGCACTACATTATTACCCCCCCCCCCCCCACACACACACACACACACACACACACACACTCCTTTTCTTTTTCTGCACATATGGGTTTTGTCTGAAGCTCTGTTGTTCTCTCTCTCTCTCTCTCTCTCTCTCTCTCTCTCTCTCTCTCTCTCTCATTTTCCTTTCAGATTTACTCAGCGTGATTTGTTGACTTTGTTTATTTGTTGGGCTGCGTAATCTCTCATTCGTGAATAAAAGGGGTGCTGTCACACCCTTTGTGTGTCTCAGCTGCGTGAAGGAAATGTGAGTCAGGAGGAGACGAATGTTGGCGACAGAAAAGGCAAAAAGGACTCATCTCTCTTAAGGCTCGGTTTTTACCATCATCAGCCCCCAACAATCTCCCTAGTGTAGACTAGTGTCATTTAACAGCCACCAGAATCGTGACTAGTAGGTTTAGACATTCAGAGCTGCGACATTTGGTGACCTTTCTCACTGACAACAAAATTGTGCCACGGTTGTAAACATCAGCTTCTGGTCGGCCACTTAAAACGATTTGGAGGTCAAGCGTAGTGTACAAAAGGTTTCTTTCTTTCTTCCTGACTGCTTCAATAAGTTTTTTTTTCCAGTTTCAATATGATTTTCTTATCATAGTTTTTCACCTGTTGTGGGTTTCCCTGTTGGGGAAATGGGATTTTCTGGGCCTTCTCCTCAGGTGTATGCACTTGGAAGATGTGGAGCAAACGCACCAAAATTCTCCTCGTATTTCTTGTACATTTCTCCTTATTTGGTTTGAAATCCTTTGTGGCTCACGTAACAGCCTCAACCGCAAGCACCAGGATCGGCTCCCCCATCTTCAGAAGGCAGAGTCGTCTAGCATTGTCTGTGTAATTACATGATCTGAGATAGATGACAGAGAGACAGACAGCTTGACAGATAGGCCCGTTGTGCCAGCGTGATTGGCAGTCGTCCGCCCGGTACCTCGGTGCATCGGGGGTAGCGTAGCCACTCAGTGCTCGGCTCAGCTCGACGCCGGAACGGAATATTTAGCCCCGTTATTCATCGATGATTCATTCGTGCTTTCCCCCCTCGGAAAGCGTCATTAAGTCCTCAGCGTGATGGAAGGCCCGGGCAGGAAAAAAAAGGAAGAGGCTTAAACGCTTTTTAGAGGACTTTTTGTGAGGCATTGTTTGGCGTTATTGTCAGGTTTCTCTACCCCTCCCTCCACACCCACTGCCGAACTAACCCCCACCCTACCACCCCCTTCCCTTTGAGGAATAAACCAATTCGATGATCATTTTAAACCCTGCTTTCAGACAGTGGCACGGTGCAAAGCTGTTTGCGAGAGACAGCATAAATTCTCTCTCTCTCTGGGGGGTGTTTTTTTCCCCCCTTTTATATCCCTCCCCCACTTTCCCTTTTGCTCCTTTCTTCTGTAAATTCTCTTTTCACCAACCATCATTAAGATGTCTCACTCTGCGTCTCACACTCTCATTCACGCAGCAGCTTTTTCGCCACGTTTCTCGGTCTTGTCGTATCGCCTGAGCTACAGCCCCCATTCTCCAGCTCTTCCTCCTGCCGCCTGTCTGTCTTTTCGAATGCAGCGCCTGTTTAGGGATCCAAGTCGCTTGGATTTGTTTGTTGTCGGTAAACGTAATTTGTTTCGATAGCTACACCGAGAGTATAACGGGGGCCAAATGTGACAGGGGGTGTGGCTGTGACACGATAGGCCCTGAAAGAACATTTGCGGCTCGGACCAGTCACGGTAACCGCTGAAGAAATGATGTCAGCTGACTCCATGTGGGCTGATGGCATGGTGCAGGTTGCTGATGTGATGTGTGTGTGTAGGTGTGTGTGTGTGCGTGTGTGTGTGTGTGTGTGTGTGTGTGTGTGTGTGTGTGTGTGTGTGTGTGTGTGTGTGTGTGGAGGGAGGCTGTATGCTTGGTTTGGGGTGGCTCCATGCAAACTTAATGAGAATGAGGGTTTGCTTTTACACGTTTAAAGCTTTGCAAGGAGGAAGGAATTGTTTTTAGCTCTTCGTTTCTGCGTTTCTTCGTTTCTACCACCACCATCACCACCCTTTTTTTTCTTCTTCTTTTTTGATATGCAGAGCACTGACTCCGGCGAAATGCTGGTCTATTTTGAATCCGTCATGACATTGGGCTTTCATGGTGTGTTTGCGCTGAAAGGAAGGAAAGCTGTAATGTATAAGATGTGCCACGGGAGGTGAGCTTAGCAGGGTCTAGTTTTCCAGAGCTGCATCAGTCAGTCAGACCGACAGGCACAGAGAGAGAGAGAGAGAGAGAGAGAGAGAGAGAGAGAGAGAAAGACAGAGAGAGAGAGAGAGAGAGACAGAGAGAGAGAGAGATGGAGGAAGGGAGAGATGGGAACAAGGGAGGCTGAGGTTTCTTTTCTCCCCATCACCCTGAACTCTCACCTCAGGGCCCTGTGACTCACACCACTTCATTAGAGCTCTGCCACGCCACAGGGGACCCTCAATACATTAATTACCGCTTTTACGCCGAGGGGTCTTTCCAAACATGCAATCTCATCTGACCCCCTCCCCCCTGGATTTTTCTTATCACTGTCACACTATCTCTCCCTTCTTTTGTTCCTGCTCTCTCTTTCTTTCTCTCTCTCTCTTTCCCTCTCTCTCTCTCTTTCCATCCATGGATCCTGTCTTTATCTCTCATACTGTCTGAAGTTGAAATTCAAAGTAGCTGTATAATGACTGTATGTGTGACAGCTCATAGAATGTTGTCATAGAAAATTGCTATCTTGAAACTGATTCTTCCTCTTGGCCCTCTTTTGTCGATCTCACTTTTGACTTGTCTGTTTGTTTGTTTGTCTTGTCTTGTCTCAGACATCTCGGTGAGTCTCCTCTCTGTCATCGTGACCTTCTGTGGCATCGTCCTGCTCTCCGTCTCGCTGTTTGTCTCCTGGAAGCTCTGCTGGTTGCCATGGCGCGACAACGGCGGGCTGAGCCTGACGGCGGGCCTTCTGCCGGGCGGCGCCGGGGCCGGTGGGCTGGGCTGCGGCGGCGGAGGCTCCTCGTTGCTCCCACCGCTCCTGCAGCGCAAGGACACGCACTCGTCCTCCTCCCTCTACCCAACGCTGGCGCAGCAGGGCCAGCACCACCCGCACTTCTCCGACCTGATGGCCGTGGAGAGCGGCGGCGGTGGGGGCGGGGGCGTTGGCGGAGGAGGGGGTGGGCTTGTGGTGGGGGGAGTGGTCGGAGGGCCGCAGGAGACTCAGGAACACTCCTACCTGGACATGGACTCCTACCCCAACAACGCCGGTGAGTGGAGTCAGCACTCAGACACTCCCTGTGAGGAGGCCCACAATTAAATACACTGCAGTGCTATCAATGGCCGCAAAATGTTGTTGACATTTCACAACCAAATTTTGGTTGTGAAATGTCAACAACATTTTGCTGCCATTGATACCATTTAGATTATTACTTAGAATGCCACCTCAGTGATACCATTAACACCAACTCTAACATTTTAGAGTAACATTTTAGAGTTAGAATAATCTAAAACAACTAAAAGAAAACTCAACAATGAGTTTACTCAACAGCTCACCAATTTGATACTACACTATTATTACTAGGGCTGTAACGATACACCCAACTCACGATTCGGTTCGTATCACGATTTTCGACCTACAATTCGATACACTACACGATTTTTTTGAATATATCTTTTTGTTAATCATTTATGGCTAGAATAGGTTACAAGAGGCTACCAATATATTTTTTTAAGTTTAAAAATAATAGTTATATTGTTTTGAAGCTTGGAAGCACCATTGCATCACATCATGTGGTTGTTTTCTAGACTGAAGGGTTACAGAACTTTGAAAAGGTGTATCACGATTCTGCCCTCTTGTATCACGATACAGTATTGTGACTCTGTGCATCACAATTTCTCGATTCGATACAATATCGTTACAGCCCTAATTATTACACTATTATTAACATGTACTTACTGTGGGCTTCACTACTGACTGTATTTCCCCATGTGTTTTGCTCTACCTTGCTGTTTCTTGCCCTTCATTTACAATGCATGGAATCTCCAGTCTCAATAGAGCTGTGTAGTGTTGAACAGAATGCACTGTTACAAAAGCAACCAATCTCTATGATGTAGCATCACTTGCATTCTCCATTACTGTAGACTACTACTGCTACAGCTATGCGGGATAGCATTTCAGCTCGACTAAACAACATAAATAGTACACTGCCTTATTGTATGACATGCACTGTGACCTACTATTTGTAAAACACATTATGCTACATACTGTGTTCCTGAATAATTAAACACATCCCAACACGATAATTGCTGCAGTGTATAAGATTGCTTCTATATAGGTTCGCATGTGGACTCTAGGCTAGTCATGTTACAGCTCCTGTCAGTGGAATGTGCCTAGAATGCAAAAAATGTCACACATACAGTAGCTGGCTATGGTGAGGTCAGTCTTTAGAAGATTACATGCATAGGAAATCTGCTATAGTGGTCCAATTTTTCTTTGTCTCTCTTCTTTCTCTCTCTCTCTCTCTCTCTCTCTCTCTCTCTCTCTCTCTCTCACACACACACACACACACACACACACACACACTCTCTTGCGTTTTGCTAGTGCCTGTCTAGTTCTTCGCCTCCTGTTCTGTCGCTTTTCTTATTTGTCCTGTTGTTTTCTCCTGGCCTTAATTTCATCTGGCTCTTCCTGCCATCATCACTTTTAATGTCCTCCCCCGCTCTCCTCATTTCTTGCTCTCATTTTTTTCCCTCCCTCCCTCCCTTTCTCACTCCCTCTCTCACTCTCTCTCTCTCTCACTTCACTCTCTATCTCTCTTTCATTCCTCTTCTCACTCCCCTCTCCTCTGTCTCTTGCAGCGACTCTGAAGTTGAGCACCACGTCCCCAGAGTTGCCCCCTGCCACTGAGGGAGCCCAGCCTCAGAAGGACCTGCCCAATGCGCACTCTCAGCAGCAGGTCACAACTAGGTCTGTGCCCCCAGAGCAATGTGTGTGTGTGTGTGTGTGTGTGTGTGTGTGTGTGTGTGTGGGTGTGGGTGTGTGTGCGTGGGTATGTGTGTGTGTATGGCGGAAGGGAGTCAGAAACAGTGATCAAAAGAGAAAGCCAAGTTTTGTGTATGATATATATAGTGAGATGTGTGTGTCTGTGTGTGTGTGTGTATCAGAGAGTGTGAATGTGTGGGTGTTGGAATGTGTATGTACAGTATGCCTGTATGTGTGTGTCTGTCTGTATCTAGGCAGAAGTGCCTGTTGTGTGTGTCTGTATTACATGTGAGCATGTGTGAGTATGTACATGTGAGCTGTGTGTGTGGGGGTACATGCAGTACATGTACATGCAGCAGACACACATATGTGTCAATGTAAAATGTATGGTAGCACACAGTTGTCTGTGTGAGTGTGTATGTGTGTGTGATGTGTGTGTGTGTGTGTTTGATGTGTGAGATGATGAGTGTGTACTGTATGTATGTGTGGTGTGTGTGTGTGTATGTGTGCCGTGCCACATCATCATCTCTCCTCGTCTCTCCAGGCCCAAGCCCATGACTCACCAGCTGTCCAGCCCCGATTTCCACGGCGAGGAGAAGAGCGAGCAGGTGACCAGCATCGGGCAGATCAAACCGGAACTCTACAGGATGCGGCAGGGCGACCAGGGGGACGGCAAACAGGGGGACAACTGTGGCAAGATTAGCTTTCTTCTCCGTTACGCCTTCAAGTGAGTTCCCCCCGCTGGCTGTTCTGTGCACTCCGCTGCACCCCCCCCCCCCCACCCCCCCAAAGGCACTTTCCAGTGGTGACACGTCACCAGATCACTAGTGTCTGTTAGCCTCATCACTTAACACCAGGGGAGATCCATACCTCGTTTTGTGCCATAGTGCTATAGAAAGAGAAGCAGCCTGAGTAGCTCATAAAGAAGAAAGCACAAGAAGAAAAAAGAGTAAGAGAGAGGGAGAAGATGAGAGGGAGAGAGAGATGGAGAGAAAGACTGAAAGAAAGAGAATGAAAGGTAAACAGGATAAAGAAAAAAAGAGAGGGAGAGAAAGAAATAGAGAGAGAGAGAGAGAGAGAGAGACAGAATGAAAGATAAACAGAAGAGAATGAAGAAGATGAAGAGAGGGAGAGAAAGAAACAGAGATAGATAGGGAGAGAGAGAGAGAGAGAAGAGAGGAGAGAGAGAGAGAGAGAGAGAGAGAGAGAGAGAGAGAGAATGACGGTGGGTTGGAAGAATGGGGGAGGGTGATGTTTGGAGGTCGGTGAGGGGGAGTTACAGCAGGAGAATGACTTATAGTCAGGCACATGGCGGGCACCCGAAGCTCATCTGGTGGGGGTCCTTTATTTTTTCCGTCACGTAGAGGCACATTACAATGGCGGAAAGTGCTGATGTTTGAAAAATGAGGGGAGTGAGAGGCAGGCGTGGGTATGAATTATATATGGCCAGCTACTTTTAAACAGCTGCCCCTGTCAACACATAATAACACTGCACTGTGTTACACCAAGAATTAGAGGCTGGTTGGAGGATACTGAAAGAGAGAGAGAGAGAGAGAGAGAGAGAGAGAGAGAGAGAGAGAGAGAGAGAGAGAGAGAGAGAGAGGAGGGGTGGAGCCGGAGAGCAAGAGGTGGCGGAGGAGGACAGATGTGTGGATAGGCAAGCGATTGATAACCCTTTTTCCATTCTCAGCCGGTGAGAGGGAGGGACTTGAAATGGATGACGGCCCAGACCCCGGGCCTCTCCATCACGTCAGACACGGATATTTATGTGCACTTGTGGCGCTATGGCTGTATGGCATGCAGTCTGCCATTTTGTGGCGGTGACTAGGCGTTTGCGTGCCATGTAGTGTGCACCACTCCGGTCTCCCTGCCTCTCTCCCTCTCTCTCTCTCTCTCTCTCTCTCTCTCTCTCTCTCTCTCTCTCTCTCTCTCTCGATCACGTGAAAGTGTTTTAGTGTGTATGTGGGTGGATGAGTGCGTGTGTGTATGTGCGTGTATGTGTGCATGTGTGTGTG
>JAODXP020000014.1:595361-605361 GCA_027497455.2 Sardinella longiceps
GCCAGGAGAGATCTGCAGAGACGTGTGTGTGAGGGAGTGAGTTTGTGAACGTCTGTCTGTATGTATACATCTGTCTGTGTTTGAGTCCTTCTCTCTCTCTCTCTCTCTCTCTGTGTGCTTGTGTGCGTGTGTGTGCTTGTGTGTGTGTGTGTGTGTGTGTGTGTGTGTGTGTGTGTGTGTGTGTGTGTGTGTTTGTATGTGTGCACTGTAGAGATATGAGGATGAGGACCTGTTTGCACTGAGGCATGAAAAGGGGCTCACCAAAGTGGTGTGCTCTGATAATGCTTTTTTTGGTGCATAGGATCACAACAGAGATGTTCTGATGTCCACTGTGCACTGGACTGCCATGGCTGCTGCATCGATCCTGAACAGTGAATAAGAAAAGGTGTAAAAAAAAAAAACAATTAAAAAAGGCTCCTATGGGCTTGTTCTATGTGCTATTTTGGCCCAGTAGTTTAGGGCTGTGCATGACCGCGTGGCGAAAGAAAAAAAAAAAAAAAGAATGGGAAGACAGTCTGTTGTTATTTATGGGGCAGCGAGATAGCTATGCTATAGCAGGGAAAGTGCTCTGGGTCTGGGCTTAGTGTGTGTGTGTGTGTGTGTGTGTGTGTGTGTGTGTGTGTGTGTGTGTGTGTGTGTGTGCGTGTGTGCGTGTGTGTGCATGTGTGCCAGTGAGATATGAGGTGGAAGCTGTGTATGTGTAGCTGAGACAAATCTGTGCTGCTGGGGAAGCCTGTTCGGGGCCGCGGTACCCAAATGTAGCTCACGTGCTGCTGCTGCTGCTGGGGCCTTTGGGTGTCCTCTGGCTCGGTTATGGTTGCCTGCTCATGCATGGCTCTCCTCCACCACTGCCGTCAGCCACTGAAACTTCTTCATCTTCAGTCGTAAGACACAGGGGCTCCATACTAGTGCAAACACAGTCATTTTATGAAGGATACCCATTATGTATAATTAAAAAACTGTGTTTTAAAACGATGCTATGATTGTACTCTATGTAATTACCTCAACAGATATCTAATCACTGAATTCTTTTGAACCTGTAATGGTGGCTTAAAAAGATGAGTGGGTTTTTTAGGTATTTTAAGGTTTTTCCTGACAATATTGGTTTAGCTGTTTGTACACACACACACACACACACACACACTCCACACTGACACAGCACTTTTGTGCATATTTACATATTTTCTATTATCTCGACCTGCCACCTGAATATGTGTTTGTTTTTTCCCTTTATGGCACTCCACTGTCCAAACCTGAAGAGAAGTTAATGAAGAAAAGAATGAATTGAATTCTGAGTGTTCTGTGTGTGTGTGTGTGTGTGTGTGTGTGTGTGTGTGTGTGTGTGTGTGTGTGTGTGTGTGTGTGTGTGTGTGTGTGTGTGTGTGTGTGTGTGTGTGTGTGAGGCTCTCATTAGAGCATGTGGATGTTAGCACACTGTGGCTAGTTGTCAGCGTGACCCCTGTACTGACTCCTCTACCTGCCTGTGCGGCCCAACAGGAGAAAGCTGACCTGGGCGAGCTGAACTTCTCACTGTGCTACCTGCCCACTGCTGGCAGGCTCACTGCCACCATCATCAAAGCCACCAACCTCAAAGCCATGGACCTCACCGGCTTCTCGGGTTAGCACACACACACACACACACACACACACACACACACACACACACACACACACACACAGATATACACACAGATATACACACATCTGTACATACATACACACACACACCCGCCTTTTGCCTGCACCCCACCCCCACCACCACCACCCAAACACACTCACACACACACACACTTACACACACAAACACAGATATATACACATACACACACACATCCCGCCTTGTGTCGCCAGCTCAGCACCGGCTACCCGCTGGACCACATCGCTCATTAGCACCACGGCGGACCCAATTAATTTAGCATCTGCACACACGAAGCGCATTTCCAGCAACAACGCAGCCTCGAATGCGCTGCCTCTCCGTTCCTCCATGGCTAATAACATCCGAAAAAAAACCCTCAAAAAACTAGGCGCTGTGAGAACTATGATTAGGCTGCCGGTTTAAACCAGCAATCAATTAAAGAGTGTGGAAATGCAAGAGACTAGCGTTTTTTTCCCCCCTCTCTTAACACTTTTCAGTTGAAAGCATTTGGATTAATAAAACGGTGAAATGAAGAGCTAGAACAAACACAATATGCAATGAAAAGATATTAAGATATTAAACGTCTAGAACACCTCACAAGCTCAATCCCATAATATGAGAGAGTGAGAGATGTGGGCCAGCCTTGATTTGTGTTACTTAATTTGATTAACAGGAGCGGACCAGCGCCTAATTTAATAGGAATCCTTTCTCTGGGCATAATTACGTGGCATTATCATGCTGACGGTGCTGATTAAGTGACATTTGAAACGGACTGAGAATGTGTCTGTTATTATTTAAATTTCAATTATAATTATGAAGGCGAGTCATATTTACACTTGATATTATATGTTCTCTGTTTTTTCTTTCGCTCTCTTTTTGTCTCCCTTTGTCTCTTCTCCTTCTATCAGACCCTTATGTGAAGGCCTCGCTGATTTGTGACGGACGCAGGCTGAAAAAAAGGAAGACCTCCATTAAAAAGAACACATTGAATCCAACCTACAATGAAGCCCTGGTCTTTGACATTCCAAATGAAAACATAGAGAATGTTAGCGTGATCATCGCAGTTATGGATTATGACTGGTGAGTCCTGATGGTGATGATGATGATGGTGTGTGTGTGTGTGTGTGTGTGTGTGTGTGTGTGTGTGTGTGTGTGTGTGTGAAACCACAGCTTATACAACCCATCCAGGAGCACACACCTGGCACAAGCTCAGAGACTGTTAGAGAATTTGCACAATTTGAGGCTGTAGCAATAATGTGTAACCACTTAACCATGAAATTTGATGCTGCTGACTGTACGATGTAAATACCTTTCACCCCCACGTTGTGTAGGGTATGTGCGAAAGAGTCTGAGGGTGGAGGATGGAGTGAGACAGAGAAGAAAATGTAGAGGGAGAGAGAAAGAAAGAAAGAAAGAAAGAAAGAAAGAAAGAGAGGAAACGGTGTGTGGGGACCATAGGGTATTACCTTCTCTCTGATGGCAGAGTAATAAGCCTATTTTCTTCTCTTGCATTGCTATTGATTCAGGGGGCCGGGGGTATGAACTGTATCTCCTCAGACGTTATCGGTTGGCTAGCAGACTATTAGTTCTTTCCTTAATGGCACACCGACACCCACAATGACATTCTTCCTGCACGAGGCTGCTGGTTACCGCGCCGGGCTCACCTTTTCGTTTGCCGAGAGCACGGGAGAAGACAGAACGTTCCTGTTGTTTAGGACGGGGGGGGCTGGGGAAGGAATGGCTCGGTAGGGAGATCCCTTTCCGCCAGGCCACCAACTGTTGTTTTTTCCACTTCTTCTTCCTCCTCCACCTCCTCCTCGTCTTCCTCCCCCTTCTCCCCAGCACCTTTGCTTTCATTAGGACTTAATGTGTGACATGCTCAGATATGACTAATGCTAATATGACTAATTGTCATTGTGTGTGCGGATCAGGTCGCTAATAGAGCGGCACCGGGGCTATTATGGGTGCAGCTGCGCTGGAGGTCGTCTTAAAGTCATTATTAACGGCGCGTGGTGTCTGGCTTGTTACTTTAGCGCGGCGAGAGAGGTGACGGGTGTAGCCGGTCTGTTGAACATTTCCCCGAGTGGCCTCCGTGAGTCAGTCTGTCCCTGACACCACCACCACCACCACCACCACCCCACACACACACACACACACACACACACACACTCTTCCTTCCACAGTCAATGTCTGCGCTTGTTTTACATAAAGGCAGGAGCCTCATGAATAAACACACATTATGGAAATACCGATAGAGAATAGTGTCTATTGGTAAAGATGTAGAGTATTCCTGCCAGCCACCTACTTCTTGCTGCCACACTGTGCTGTGTGAGTGTGTGTGTGTGTGTGTGTGTGTGTGTGTGTGTGTGTGTGTGTGTGTGTGTGTGTGTGTGTGTGTGTGTGTATTGAGTGTGTGTGCCACTATGCATATTTACAATTCAATGACCGTAGAAATATACAGACATGTCTAGATTTTAGAGGCAAGACTGCGCAATCTATCTTTTTTTCTCCCTTTCTAGTTTTGTTGCCTTAGCCCAACATTATCATTCTCATTAACCGAAAATATGGAAATTTCTGTCACCTAGTGACAATGTTTCTCTATGACTTATTCTCTCTATTTAAATATGCCATTTGCAATGCAGTTTGCATGGGGCATCAACAAGAGCTGTGTACTGCCTGTGGTCATTACGTTAAATCATTCATGTTTCTGAGTAATGATTTAGTTGAGAAATTTTTATACAGAAGACTCTTGAAAATGAAGAGAAACTGAAAAACAAAACAAAATGGGCTACAAGAGCACTTTAGTAGAAAATGCCTTCAGAAAACAAAATCTTCAACAGTGATAGTAACACTTCTAGAGGGCTCGTTAGTGTTGTTTGTTTTTGAGAAGAGGGTAACTCCAGACAGACTCTAAAGGGCAGATCATGATAAAAAATAAATAAATAAATAAAAGGTTGGTGAGTCAAAAGAACCTGGAGAAAAGGGGTCTCTCGCTCATGCCTAAGTGTGACAGTGGCGAGCTGTTTGCAGCCACCATGAACATAAATCAGCTGCGGGAACAAGGAAGGCCGTAGCAGTCATTGGCGGCTCTCCTTTGAGAGCACAGGATGTAATACCTGCCCGCCGCTACTTTTATAAAGTCATTGAGCATGAGTCATAGAAAGCAGCAGCACCATTGTTTGTTTGTGGGTGTTTGTTTGTCTGTCTGTCCTGATTCTTCCGACTGTTGTTTTCTTTCTTCTTTTCTTTCTTTCCTTTCTCTGTGGCATTTTAGACCAATTGTGACCTCGCTCAGTGGTCTCGAGGCTGAGACAGTAATTACAATGCATGGTGGAGATTCTTTAAATATGAATCTACTCCTCTCCACTCTCCCGCATTCGTCTCCATAATTCTCTAATTGGGATATACCTCTGTCTCTCTTTGGCTGCCTGTCTCTGTAATTATGTCAGCCTTGTTTTCTCTCTCTCTCTCTCTCTCTCTCTCTCTCTCTCTCTCTCTCTCTCTCTCTCTCTCTCTCTCTCTCTCTCATTCTCTCTTCTCTGTGTGTCTATGCTCCTCTGTTCCTCTGTAATTATGTGCCCGTGGGAGCAGATTGTTTATGTTTCTTTTTCTCTCTTCTTATCCTTTCATCCCATGTGCGTATGTGTGCATTTGTGTTTGTACGTGTGTGTGTGTGTGTGTGTGTGTGTGTGTGTGTGTGTGTGTGTGTGTGTGTGTGTGTGTGTGTGTGTGTGTGCGTGGGTACAGTATTGGGCATAATGAGGTCATCGGGATGTGTCGTGTTGGTAGCGACGCAGAGGGACCTGGAAGAGAGCACTGGTCAGCCATGTTGGCGAATCCCCGCAAGCCCATTGAGCACTGGCACCAGTTGGTTGAGGTAACAGCCTTTTGTTGACTTTGGAGCGCAGGTGTGTTTGCAGCATTTCTCCTCCGCTAGCTAGCTAACTCTCTCTCTCTCTGTCCTCTCCCTCCTTCTCTTTCTCTCTCTGATTGTTTTTCCTTCCCCAGGAGAAGGCCATGACCACATTTGTGTCAAAGAGTACCGCAGCTTCCCCTAAGCCTCACATTGTGGTGGATAGCCCTCACTCTGAATAGTCCTGTGAGTAGACACACACACACACACACACACACACACACACACACACACACACACACACACACACACAGGCTCTGGATAGCTACACACACACACACACACACACACACACACACACACACACACACACACACACACACACAGGCTCTGGATAGCTAGGGCCGATTACAGGCCCCCATTGACTGCGGTGCTGGCTGCAATGAGTAAAGTAAGGTTGGATTGGTTCATTCATGCAGTGGGGCATAGGCCCAGGCCCACAGCACAGCACAGGCATCTGTTCCAGCCCGCTGTTACAGCTTATGTAATGCTCTCCCTTCCCCCAATCTGCACACTCTTATTTTTCACACTGTATCCCCCCCCTCCTCTCTCTCTCTCTCTCTCTCTCTCTCTCTCTCTCTCTCTCTCTCTCTCTCTCTCTCTCTCTCTCTCGCTTTCTATATATATAAATACACCCTCTTCTCTCTGGGGCTCTCTCTTTCCCTCTTTTTTTCCCCTCTGTTGTTTTTTTTTCTATAGGTCAGCATTATCTCTCAAGATTCCAGACTTTCATTCTTTCTCTCATCATCTGTGAATAGTTCTCTCCATCCAAGAAAGTAAGTAAGAAGGAAGGAAGGAAGGAAGGAAGGAAGGAAGGAAGGAAGGAAGGAAGGAAGGAAGGAGGGAAAGGACAAAAAGGAACAAGAGGAGAGGAGAGGAGGCACTACTACTGCTAGTGCTGTTTGGATGCTTTTGGCAAAGCCTGAGACAGACACACCGCCACCATGCAGAGATGTCACAATGTTAACTGAACACTGGAGGCGCTCTCTCAATTGGATACCACACACACACACACACACACACACACACACACACACACACACACACACACACACACACACACACACACACAGCTCCCATGTAAACATGCATGCATGAGCAGTCACACACTTTACAGATCAACCTACAGTACACACACACACACACACACACACACACACACACACACACACACACACACACACACACACACACACACACACTCTAATGAAGAGCTGGTCAGTATTGACCAGTATTTGTGAGAATCATTTACAGCCTCCTGTATTTGAAGAAAAAAAAAAAGAAATAATGGTTCCATTATTTTGTTCTTTGACACTGGGCATACAAATTGACATTGTTGGATCTTAAATATGTCAATGTGTGGGTGTATCTAACTGTGTGTATTAAGGGGAGGGTCTTAAAAAAAAAAATCTCTGTCGTGTTCTTTCCAGTGTGACATATACTGTGTACGTGGAGAAAGACTTTGGATGCCTTGAATTTCTTGTCTGAAAAATCCAGGACTTTGTTGCATATTTCTCTCGAGAGAACAAACTGTCTTTACTGTCTTGATTTGTGTCTGGAGAAGCTGGAGATCAAGAATGGATCCTTTGGCCAAAGCATGTTGTGCGACATCGAAACGTGTCCCTCAGCCTCATTACCAGTCTCTCACCCTTTTCTCTTGGGATTTCATCAAGATTTTTTTGTGCAGGTTTTATTTTTATATATGAGTTGGTTAAGTTTGGATTATTTGTATAAATGAGAATCATAATAGAGCCATACTTGATTTTTTTGTTGTTGTTGTTATTTTATTAATGGATCATCACAGAAGGGAATTCTACAGTACACCCAAGGGACAAAGAGCAGGTCAAGTGCGCCATGGAAATACACACTGCCCTCCCTCATTGGCCACGCTGACAGACTCAATCCCATGGAGAACTTTCTAGAAGAACTCAGATTGAACAAAAAAAAATATATTATATAAATAAATATATATATATATATATATGAATCGCCAGAGGACCCTAACTAGGACGAACCTGCTTGGTTTTGTGTGCACTTAACTGGGAACCTAGCCTTCGGGGAGAGGATGTTCACCATATTACTTTATTTTTGTACCATCCCAGGCTTTTTTCCGTTCTCTTTTGTCGTCGTAGGTTCTCTCAGAGACATCTTTTCTTTTTTTTTGACTTGGAAAAAAAAGAGGAAGTGTCTGCTCACTCTATCACCTCTGCGATGGGACAAGGACTACTGAAGGACACGCGCCGCTGTGTCGCTTTTTTTCCCTTTCCGTGTTAACCTACGTGTTCGTGGGTGTGTGCTTTACTTTTTTTGTAATTGATATGCGTTTGTGTGTGTGTGTACGTACGTATGCCTGTGCGTGTCTGTGTGTGTCGCTGTGACCTTGTGTATGACACGTTTCTGCCGCCTTTGCAAACTCCTCCTCCCTTCCTTCACCTTCCTCTGCTGCCCCTCTCTCTTCTCCTCTCATCTACCCCCTCTCTCCACCACCAGACCTCTCCTCTGACTCAAGAAAACAAAAACATACAAACAAACAAACAAACAAACAAACCTTGTGTCTTCTGTCCCGTGTCTTAGACAAATCATTCTTTTATTATGATTTTTTAAATCCTTGTAGGGTCTGTTGCACTTGGTAGAGAGTGAGGAGGGTACTTGTTTTCGTCCCCGTCCCCCCTCCCTGTGGAATGTACAGTATGGCTGTAAAACCACAGACATTAGAGTGTACCGTCTTTGTTGTGTCTCTCTAATACAACTGTCGTATTAAAAGTGCCCCCCCCCCACCCCTTTTCACCCCAACCTAAGCCTGATCAGTGTTACTGTGTAGGGTGTTTAGTTCTCTCTGCATAAATATGTTCCGTCTGTCCAAAGGTGAGAAAGAGAGATTGGAGGAGGGGGTTTATCTAGTGGGTTACGGCATTTGAGGAAGGAAAAACGCGGATGATGCTCTTTTTTTTTTGATGTTCAAACTTGAAGGGGAATAGGATTACAAAAAAATGCCATAGCAACTGCAGCTTGATCTGCAAAAGGAGCCAGTATTGCTAAAGGCTTGAGTGTGCGCGCGACGGGCCTTTTAGGTCAAACAACATTCCCTTCACTCTCAGAGACAGAACTGGGGGTTGCCAGCATCGACACCCACCTCTTCCCCTTTGCTCTGAGGGTGGACAAAAGAAAATAAATAAATAAATAAATAAACAAACAAAATAAAATAAAATCAATAAACAAGGTGAGCTCCTGTTCCTGCATGTCTGGACTGAACTGCCACCTCAGGCCACCCCTACAGTATCAGCAGCCTAGAGTCTAGAGTTCACTCACTCAGCTTCAGAAGCACCACTGTGTTCCTTACTCATATGGACCTTGCACTTAAACCAGTAGGATTAGTACCAGGACTGCTGTCCCCCCCCACACAAAACAGCTACTTAAGGCTTCCTCAACCAGTGACATTATCACTAGTCGCTCGACTCTGCAGTCAGCAGTGGCCCTCACAGACATTACTTCAATACAGCTAAAGGCTGCAGTCCACATCCTGGCATTCATTCCTTGAATAGCACTGGTGGCTTTCTAGGCAGATGTTGTTGTTAAACCAGTGCACTGTAGACATGTGCAGAACTTTATTTCGCAATCTCACATTCCCCCCACCCAGGATCCCTGTCCTGTCCCCACAGACCCCAGGATCCAGTGACTACGCCGCTCTGTGACATTGTGCTTGTGTCTGTCCAAAACTCGCATGCAGATTTTTCTGCGATTCTCTCGACACGCCGGCACCGCTTGTGGGTCCGTGTCGTACATATGCTGTTGTGGGAAAGCCCTGTGGATTCCCGAACTTGTGGTGTCTGTCTTTTTGTCCTAATGTCTGTTTTTTGCAGTACTGTCTTGCTGCTTGATGGTGTTGTGAACATTTTATTTTGGTGCTGTCAGGTTTTTTTTTTTTTTTTTTTTTTTTGGTTGTTCTTCTTCCATGTGCTTATTTATTTTGGAGTTTGATTTGCTTGCTTCTCAGCTGCGGCTCTGACACCTGGACCTGTGGGGTCATGCTGGAGCTGCAGATTTTCTCTCTCAGTGCAACTTGTTAGTGTGCTTCCCCTCCACACCTTCCATCCCTCTCTCTCTCTCTCTCTCCCTCTCTCTTTCCTTCCTTCACATTTTCACTTCACCGCTCTCAGTGATGACCGGTCATGTTGTGAAAAACTGGGTCTAACATCAAAATTCTTACAGCTACCTTACTTCTCCTCGACCATTAACTTGCAATTGCTCTCTCCCTTTCTCTTTCTCTCTCTCTCTCCCTCTCTCTTTCCCTCTCTTCCCTGTCACTGGATGTGCCCCATTTCTGTCTCTGCTTGCATCAGGATACCAGCCATTCTCTCTCTCTCTCTCTCTCTCTCTCTCTCTCTCTCTCTCTCTCTCTCTCTCTCTCTCTCTCTCTCTCTCTCTCTGTCCAACTCTCTAAATCTTTCCTT
>JAODXP020000014.1:610361-662861 GCA_027497455.2 Sardinella longiceps
GTGTGAACGAATGCTGTTCATGGTCATGTATGCAAATAGTGTAGGCCTTATAGGCCTACTGAAACCACAGAAGAAATGTGTTAGATAAGTATCATTTATGCAACATACTGTACTGTACGTACTGTATGCAGATGTATACAGATAATTATAGCTCAGACAGACGCATGCATATGTTCTGGGACCTATGTGGTTCATCTGGACCATACTGTGCACATCAAACCTTGAAGCGAAAATTCTCTCATGCATAGGAATTATGAACAGAAGCTGACCTACAGTAGAGAGAGGTTAGCATTGCAATTTCTTGGCTTTTGTTTTGCCTAAACAGGATAATGAAATTTCATTGCAATAAGCATCTACCACACCACTGTGAGAAAAATAAACAAATTATGTTTCATTTTAGATTATGGAAAGTATAAAGCTACAAAAACGCTCTCATGCATAGGAATTAAAACAGAAGCTGACCTACAGAGGTTAGCATTGCAATTCTTGGCTTTTGTTTCGCTTAAACAGGATAATGCAATTTCATTCCAATTAACATTTAACACACCACTGTTTGAAAAAATAAACAAGTTATCTTTTATTTTACATTATGGAAAGTATACTTGCACAGTAGATATTTGAGAGTAAGAGGGACAAAAGGGCACTTGTTATTTGGCACTTGTCCCTTGTGTGCGATCCAGCTGTTTGTGTTTTCGTCTTAATCTGGGGACCCAGGGCACTCTCTCAGCGCCACATGAAACACAAACCTTTACTGGGCCACAGCGGGAGCTGGACCATTGACTGACAGAATGTTAGCCACGAGCCAGCATCTCCAGTACGGTGTACTAGCGGGAGCCTAATGCCGAGCCTGAAATTGGGTTAAAGTGATGCGGTACATCCCTTTTTTTTTCCGTGGGTGGTTTTGAGTGTGATGAGCTTTGATGCTCTTTGCTGTTCGCCGAGGCTGTGCCGTGGCTCGGGGTTGCCATGGGGGAATTGATTCTATTGTTGGAACGAGAGAAAACATCACAGTACGAGTCCCGGACAGACGGCAGGTTAGCTCTGCAGGCTCCTCTGATTTGGAATCAAGATGATTTAGATCAAGAAGTGTCCCAGTCCCATTGCAGCATCATGAGAATTCAATAATACATGTTTGAAAATTGTAATAAAGAAAAGAAAACCATGTAAAAATTTCTGAGGAGGTAAAACATTGAAAAATGGAATGTGTGACAGCACTAGAACAGGGGTTTTATTCTCTCGCCACTGGATCAATTCTACAAAATTGTATTACAAAGCCATCGTAACAGTGGTGCTAAACATAGACTTCCCTGCCAGGATCACCTGAAATGAATCTGGGGGATGAGAGTGAGAGGGAAAAAAAAACCTTCAGTGGTAGTCTCCAGGGTGCACAGAACTTAAACTTGTACAAAATGTATCAACCTGCCTAAAATAAGGTAAAAGTGATTGATACTTATGTGTGTCCAATGGTGACACCGTTAGAGCATCGGGCTAAGAATATAAATCTATTTTAGTATGAGACTACACTGCACAGATACGGCTATTGCAAAATGAGGCATGATGTTTCCTTTGGAAAACTATTTCAATTTATTACATTTTCACCAACTGTGTGGTATTTTTTCTAGACTTAATGGATGAGACAGAGGACTTACTATTTACTTGCATCATAGTTTTCCTACCAAATGGCAATATTAACAGATACAATGCTGAAGCATAGCTTAGACCTACATAGCAACTCTTTACAGTAGTAAATCAAGAACACACACTTTCTGTTGCCTTCAGTTATGGACCACTGCAGCCCGATGACAATACAGTACATTCAATAAATCACAATGTAGTAATTATGAATCAGAGCAAGTGTGCACTTTCAGTCGTGGTCTGATAACTAAGCACTCTGAATTCACAGTCTTTCTTTAATGGATTATAATTTATTCTGACCCACTAAAAGAGCATGGCTTTACAAGTCACAGGGATAAATGATGCACAGTCATTCTCAAAAGTGTCCTATGCTGTTGAGACCAGCCGCAGCATTCATTTGCCCCTGACTGATGGCTCTGTCTGCACTGCATAAGTCATTTTTCCCTCAACTCTTCATTGAATTTCAAATCAGATCCTGATCTGTGAGGAAGACCTCTGATGACTCTGCATTGATGGCTGTATGAAACTGTGACTAGGTCACATACTGTATAGGCCTACAGTTAAGGCCTACTGTACACGATATTCGGTCTTTAGATCTGATTTAGATTTGATTGTTGTACCCATTACATTGTACGGCAAGACCACCAACACCATACCTCAAACATCACATCATACATTTGGGACACTTCCAATGGTTTGACATGTTTAGCCTATAACCTACTGTTAACCTAAGTAAATAAATACAAAGTAAAAATTCAAAATAAGAGTATGTTTTTCATGTGATGTCATTTTTTAAATATCATGGTCCACACTGTGAGCTACCAGCAAAGGTTTGCATACTGCATTCCTCTTTGTGGAGACAATACAACTAATTTCTTTCCATCAGTAGGGCCTACATCCTTGTGAATGCGTTGCTTGCCTTGTGCAATTCCTGAATCTATTTTAGTCTACTTTGCTGACATCTAGTGTTTGAAAAGATTGTAACATACTGAAATTAACTCAAGGCAAACACAGTAAAGGCTACACTAGTAGCCTCGATGATGAGAAAAACCTATCCTGTCTTACACATATACAGTAATATTTCAGATAATTTGGAGAATAACATAACATGTCATCCCTAAATATAGCCTATATTATTAGTGGAGTAGGCCTAGGCCTATGCTACAATGATGAAAACTAAGCTATTTCACAAATTATACCTATGGGTGAAACTCCTACTCAAATACACATATTGGTGTGAATTGATATTAAAAATTAAATATTTTATAGCCTATAAAACATCTAATTCATAAGAAACAAACCTTTCGCCTTTTTAGTTGGTGGAAACAGCTAGGCTGATGTTATTTATTTAGCCTGATGTGTTGTAGCCCAGGCTCCTGATTATTTCCTTTTTAAAAGAATCATTGTATTGGCAAAAATAGGCCTAAAGCATGACAGCCTACAGCCCATGCTACAGCCTAATATAGCCTTGCTAAAGCATGATACATAAAATAATAATTCGTGTTGCAAATTTAGATAATTAAACAGAAAAAGGGCGCACCTTGCATCAAAAGTCCTTTATTTGTGCACAGACGCGTTTCGGCGTATGGCTTCCTCAGTGTGCACAAATTTAGATAAATAATAATGTGAAAGCAAAGAGTAAAAAAGATAGTTTACTCACTATTTAAATGTTTACCACCAGTCTCATCAGTAGAGTACCACTGATAATACCCTGATCAGTGTATCATTATTTGATTAACCACCCTTAGAATCTTTGCAGCAGAGTAGACGCAATGAGTGGATAACAGAGTGGAAGCATAGCCTCGGTTGTTTATCAACACGCATTCCGAGAACGAAACCGGTGTACTTCCGTAACTAGCTCTCAAATATGCGGATTTAAGAGAAAGTAAAGCATTTGCAAGCTTAATAATATCCCCTCAAAACACAGACTAGTATCTTATTCTCTGGGTACGGAAATATAAAAGCCGGGTGGGTGAGTAATAACCTTTTGCTTGCCAGCTAAAGCTAACTTGCTAGGTAGCCTCGTAATGGATTTCAATGGGCTAAATGCATATTGCTTGCCTTAAAGTAGTGCTCTGAACAGTATTGTATTGGCCAGTATCATCATAATTTGACTGATTTTAAACAATGTAATGTGTCGGATTATTTATACTATTAGATAGTTCATTAGTCCTGGTTAATTGTTCTAAAACTTTACCATTGACGAGGTGATGATGGTCGATGTTAACGTTAGCTATCGTTAATTTAGCCATGCATGTTATCAAGATATTTATGGTCTTTCATCTAGAGTGGTTTGGATATCTGTGCACTATTGTGGTGAAGTAAAATAATGTAAGAATGGAGATTAGTAGGTGGAAGCAAGAGGAAACTGCATCTTGTAAAAGCAGCTTCATGCTCCTGACTGTTGCTCAGATGCCAGCCTTTTCAATTTGTTTATGCGTCACACACACCTGTGTCATATTAAGTTATCAAGGCATAGCCTATTCCACAACTTACTCAGGCTAGTAAGGTTACTAGCTACTACAGTTAAATGAACACAATAGTAGCTGCAATAGTAGTTTGCAAGTGTAACAGTACCTGTAATATAAAAATTCTTTGGTGTTCATTATAGACCCATGGTTGCTGGCTCTACCCACATGGAGCCACCCTCCAAGCCGGGTGCCAATCAGGTGGCTGACGTGGTCTTTGTGATCGAGGGAACGGCGAATCTTGGACCATACTTTGAGTCGCTCAGGAAGAATTACATCTTACCTGCCATTGAGTGAGTGCATTCAGAGCCCATTAAACCTTCCCTGGTGCATTTGTCCTAGACCAGAGCCATTTGTTGGTCATGATATTGTTTAAAACTCATTTAAAATTCTCTCTCAGATATTTCAATGGTGGCCCACCGGCTGAGACAGATTTTGGAGGAGATGTGAGTGAAAAATCGCTTTTTCCTTGTATGCATTTGTCAGATTTTATGATTTGCCTTTTCCTCATCAGTAACACATACTTTGGTCCACTCTATTTCTATTTTAGTATGGTGGCACACAGTATGGACTTGTAGTATTCAATACAGTGGACTGTGCCCCAGAGTCCTACGTGCAGTGCCATGCTCCTACTAGCTCAGCTTTTGAGTTTGTCTCCTGGATCGACAGCATTCAGTAAGCACTTGTTTTATGCTGTACCCATGGTACATTTGTAATATGATACTTTTTGTCCATAGCTTTTGAGTTGTGCAAAATGAAAAACAATTAGGGATGTTTTATATAAATCCTATATTTTCTACCTTAATAAAATACTTGTGTTTCATCCAAAGTAACTCAAGCAGAAACCATTGGGCTAACACTTTAAAGCTGAAAAAGAAATCTCCTTTCATGGAATACTTTGTATCTTGTCTGTATAGTTGTAAAGTGACAGATAATAGATGATGATATTTGATGGAAGTCATGATCTCTTCAGCTTATCATCATTGTGTCCAGGACCTAATATACAAGTGTTGTTTAAAGCACTGAATTGAGCAAAGCTGATTGGCTGTGAGGCTACCTAAAGCCAGTCTTTGCTCACTCTGTGCAGCATGTATACAGTAGGTTCACGTGTAAGTGCTGCTGTGTCTGCTGTTTGGCTGTTAGGTTCATGGGTGGAGGTGCGGAGAGCTGCAGTCTCATCGCAGAGGGCCTCTCGGTGGCCCTGCAGCTTTTTGATGACTTCAAGAAGATGAGAGAACAAATGTGAGGCATTTGTGATGGCCACATACCCACACACACACACACACACACACACACACACACACACTTTTCTCTCTCTCAGTTATCACTATGATCTTTTGTACCACTCACTTTCATAACAATGACCACTCACACACACACATACAAACTTACCCACAGTCACCAGTATTTACGGCTTAGCATCTTGAGTTAATGAGTGTGTGCCTGTGTGTTTTATGCATGTGTATGTTTTTCAGTGGGCCAACTCATAAAGTGTGTGTGCTGCTCTGCAATTCCCCACCATATTTGTTGCCTGCTGTGGAGAGTGTCAGCTACACTGGCTGCACTGCTGACAGTCTGGTCCAGATCATCAGAGATGTGAGTGATGACAAACCTTAAAGATAACATACACACACACACACACACACACACACACACACACACACACACACACACACACACACAGACACACACCTTCATATTTTTTCATAGCCGATATCTTGAAGGGGGATAAGCATACAGTATCTTAAGCTTTTCTTCCATTTACATGGTCTTTAGATTTAGAGAATTATACCTTAATTTTGTTATAAACTTTAACTGTGCATTTTCTAATTGTAATAGGTTTTTCCAAAGTGGATTTATGTACATTGATTAGTTGAAATAACTAGCTAACACAGACACTTCCATTGACTGAGAGGTATATCTTCATGGATATACTAATCCTGTCTGATGATCTGATCTCCCCACAGAAAGGAATCCATTTCTCAGTGGTGGCACCGCGGAAGCTTCCGGCACTGAGGGCACTCTTTGAGCGGGCATCACCCGTGACAGGACCTCCGGAGTCATCGCTACCTGACTACTGTCAGGACCCCTTTCACATGGTGCTGGTGAGAGGTATAGCACTGCCAGGTGAGAACATGGCCAGAGCTTGGCCTGATTTTTTTTTTCCCACTGTTTGCTCTGTAATGACACAGAATTGGGAGCTGTGCTACATGTGAGCAGCAAAAATTGAATTGTCAGAATTGTCACTTTTAACTAGTGTAAATGTGGCATTAAATTTCAAGTGTAATTCTTCCAGACACATTCTTCAGCATTGGCCCTTTGTGTTCATAATTATGCATTAAAAAAGTAAAAAACTAAATCTATCAATGTTAAGACTGACCACCTATGTATATATGTTTCATCACAGTTCACCCATATCTACAATTTAAAGCTCAAAAATGCATTCATGAGACTGGTTACTTTTTGTTGTCTTAATATGATCTTTTATACCTTTTGTAGTTGCTTCTGGAGTCGGTGCTGGGGCAGTGTCACTCAAGCCAGTCTTACCGCCTCAGCCCATGTCAAATCAGCCTCCTATTGGTGGACCCTCCCAGGCTCCTCAGCAGATCAACCCAAATCATCCATACTCTGTAACTGTATGTATCAATCATCCACAAACATCACATGTATTAATTGTGGGCCTGTTTGAGTAGTGAAGGCATCAATGTCTGACAATTTGTTGTTCAATGGGCTCAGTTCCAGAACCCAATGTTGTGTATCCATGTGGCTTGGAATAAAAGTCTCCACACTTCAACTTTAAATTTAATTACTATTTAAACTTTTAGCTTAATTGAGGAGTTGCATATTGTCTGAATTACAGAATAATTGCTTACTTAATTACTCAAGTAGTGGAGTGAGGAGTGTTCATTTTATTGTGTAATGTGTCAGTGTGGCTAATTGTCTTCATTCTTGTGGTTCCAACCATTACCCCTCTCTCAGGCACCCCCCTCGCTCAATGCTGCAGCAGCCGCTGCCGCCATGGCTGTAGAGGCTGCCAATAACCAGAAGAACCGCTGTAAGTCTCGCTCCCTGTGTTGGTCTCTCTTTCTGTGTCTCCATAACTTACACGTTTGCTCTTCTCTTTCTTTCTTGAAGTGTGGTAGTTTTAAGCAAATAATAAGGTGTTCTTTGGAGATAGAGATGGAATGGCACATAGTTCTAGATAGATTGGAATTAAAATGGGGGCTTAAAGAAAAAATCCGGAGTGAATCAACACTTAGCCCTACTGTTTTATAGTCCAAGCGCTACTGATAGCCACCTAAATCACTCGATTTCATGCAACGCAGACTGAGATAGCGAAATGGCAGCTAACGGTAACAGAATGGGGCATTTCAAAACGAAAGCAAACTGATTAGGTTTCGTTTTTGACACGCCTCATTCAGTTAGCGTAGCTGGCGTTTCACTAACTCGGTCTACGATGCACGAAATTCGATCATTGAAGTGGCTTTCAGTAGTGCTTAGCAGTATAAAACAGCAGGGCTATGTGTTGATTCACTCCGGATTATACCTTTAAAACCTAGTGAGGCAGAGAAATAGGGAGTTGAAGAGTTAAGTTCAGTGTTAGAGTAAGCGCAAGGAGTTTCAATCTCTCCATAGACATGATCTGCTGGTAATCTTCCTTGTCGTAATCTACTCCTACAGTCCCCGGGATGATGAACCCGGGTCCTCCCTTCGGCAATCAGCCCACGCTTTCGTCCGTAAGCGGAGTGAAGCTGCCCCCATCCAGCCAACCCAGCCTGGCTACCGTCACCACCGTCTCCACGCCACTCATGCCTCAGCAACAGGTCCCGCCTCCGCAACAACAGCAGCCGCAGGTCCCGCCCCCTGGGCAGCCTGTGCCCAATCAGCAGGCCCAGCCCACTCCCCAGCAGCAGCCTGGGGCCAATCAGCAGACTCCTCCTTCCTCGCAGCCAGGCATGGTAGCAGGCATGAACATGGTCAGTATGTGAAGCGCTCCTTACTCGTCTCTTCCTCCATGAGAGAACCAGCACTCAACCTCCATGTTCTCATCCGTGCTCTGATCTCTTTGTGTTCTGCCTCTTTTTGCCAACACCCAATCCCCTGTGTGTGTGTGTGTGTGTGTGTGTGTGTGTGTGTGTGTGTGTGTTCAGCCGGGTGTGGCTGCGGGTGTGGCTGCAGGTGCCAATCCCATTGGTCAGGCACAAGGAGCCAATAAGATTGTTGCATGGAGCGGGGTGCTGGAGTGGCAAGAGGTGAGAGATTTCAAGGTTTACCTAACATTAGTCATCCACTCTTGGCATCTCTAACGGAACAAGAATACAGTGGTGTTAAATACTGTAAACATAGATATCTATTCTTTTGCCATCAATCTTTGCATTAAATCCCATTTTAATTTGTTTTCCAAATGGGATCAATGGTCTTGATTGACAGGTGTCTGATGAAAAGCTGGCTGAGGGACGAGTCGGCGTGTTCCTCCTGATGTATGACTTGGCCCTCTGAGAAGGCTTGGGCTGGGCTTCTCTAAAGCTGATTGGCTCATTGACTTTAGGCGGTTATTCAGTGATTTATGTGGAAGGGGTTCATGGGAATCCATTGATTTGGGTTTGCACAGGCTCAAGGCCATCTTGGGACACCTGCTGTGTTTGCCCCTCCCTCTTATTTATGTTTTTGCTTTTCCTTCACTCGGAATAACCCAGTTTGCATTGAGCCTCTGGGGTTGCATTCTGACATTAATTTGGATGATTTAATTTCTTTTTTTTAATTGCCATAAAAGCTTCTCTTAAATCAGCTATGTAAGACGTCATGGCAAAGCAATAGAATGGAAGTGCCGTGCTGCCATATGTTGCTTATGCCTCATGTCTCATGTTTAATGAAGGCATGGACATTC
This sequence comes from Sardinella longiceps, assembly GCA_027497455.2. Classification (NCBI taxonomy): domain Eukaryota; kingdom Metazoa; phylum Chordata; class Actinopteri; order Clupeiformes; family Clupeidae; genus Sardinella; species Sardinella longiceps. The sequence goes on from JAODXP020000014.1 coordinate 619,353, forward strand.
AGTGGCCATATTTTTCTTGAGGCCCATTTTCTCGGGTTGGTGCAATCAATCAGGCATTGATCCATTATTAATTTGCCATTGACAGAGAGAGAAGACAAACAAGGTCAGTTTATTTAGCCATAGGCTGCACCCTGGAATGCTGCGCTGGGCTGTTGCCCGGGTGATTGCTCATGTTCCGCTTCTCCTCATTGGGGCATAAATCACAGTCCATAAAGTCCATAACTACCTCAGGGGTCACATCTATGTATTGTAATTCTAACCTCTTCTTGCCTTTTTTGACGCTCTGCTTTTTTTCACGGTTAGAAGCCGAAGGCCTCCATGGACTCCAATACCAAACTCACGCGCTCCCTGCCCTGCCAAGTGCAAGTCAACCAGGGGGAAAACCTGTGAGTGCACCACCACCTGCTCTTACCTGATGCCAGTGTGATGGGTCTGTGATAGCCAATGCCCAAGGTCACCTGCTTTGTGTTTTATTTTCTTCTCAGAAACACCGACCAGTGGCCTCAGAAGCTCATCATGCAGCTCATTCCACAGCAGCTACTGGTAAGAGAAAGAATGACCATAATAGCAACACTTAATATCTTAACTGAGCTCTCTAAACATGTAGTAGAACTAATACATATCCAACTAGAAAAGCGCTCAGAGAGTGCAGACCTCCGCCAAGGCAATGTGGTCACAGACACAATATAAATTCCAGATCATGTTCTGGATCACCGATCGCCACCAAAATCGAATCAGTTCTTGCTTGTCCCAATACAAATTGTCCGAAAATTTTATCCAAATCCATGCAGTACTTTTCAAGTTATCCTGCTGACAAACAAACAGACAAACAAACAGACAGACACACCAACGCGACTGAAAACATAATCTCCTTGGCGGAGGTAATAATTTTTCCAATTAATAACCATTTATTCACTGAATCAGTCATCTAGCAACATGAATAGTACACAAAAATGCATAAAAAATATGTATGTAACTAGAAAACCATTTAAAGAGTGCAGACCTCCGCCAAGACAAAGCAGTCACTGACACAATATAAATTAGCAATTTTAATTCCAGATGGTGTCCTGGATCACCAATTACCACCATAATTTAATCATCTGTTACTTGTCCAACAGCACACACTTTGTTTGAAAATGTCATGCATATCCGTGCAGTACTTTCTGAGTTATTTTGTACACAGACAGACAGATAGAAAGACGGATGCCAGCAAAAGCATAACCTCCTTGGCGGAAGTAATAAACAAAGTTGAGCCCAATAAGGCATTAATAGATAGTATAGGCGCGATGGATCATACCACCCATGACAGTTTGGCACGCAGGTGAGTCTTCGAATGGTGACAGAGATTAAAGAGCCTAGAGGAAATACAACATTATGGTTGCTGTTTGATGGTAAAGTAATAATTCCTCGTGTCTTGAAGCAGAATTGCAGTGAAAAGAGAGAAAAAAAAAAAGCTCATGGTGTTCTGAGATGAGCTGAGAGTAAGAGGCCTGGGTACATTACAGGAGGAGTGTAAGAACGGCAGTGGAATTGGATGGGTATTTGATATTCAGCACAGCCCTAGGCTATTCGATTTCGACTTTATGTTGGCTACACTCAGGAAGACACTCGAGCTAAATTACACAATCAAGTCCTTGGAATAAACACTGTACTGTACAAAGGAAAACAACATTGGTTGTCTCTATCGATTTTCATCTCAAACCAGTGTCTACAACTTCAGTTCTATGCTGTGTAAGGGACTGGCTGCAGATTACATTCATTACATGAGCTGGTAGAGGTCTGCCATTGGGCGTGATATGATCAGATGTCTGACTGTCGACCCGCAGTTGGCACACTATAAGAGAATGCAGATGTTTGTAACAGATTATATGAAACGATATCTGCCTTATTTAATCTTTTTCTGTACTCCATAAGAAAGTGACAGACTTCCCTTCCCACAACCAGTAATGTAGTAATTCCAAATAGACGCCTTGTTATGGAGCTTGGGAAGTAGACAGGTGTTCTACATTGTACCAATAATCGTTGGATTCACCACCATTTTGAGGTTCACGCTGCTGGCTTCACATAGGAATCCCATACAAAATGCTGAAAGTAGCGGCCTTTCTTATCGGCTTAAATTCGCCATAGATTATTATTATTTTATTTATTTATTTATTTATTCATTCATTTATTTATTTGCTATCGATTGCATAGAACAGAAAAGTCTTGTGACAACTTCCTCATTTTCAGACGTTAATTTGCTCCCTGTTATGAAAATTAGGCTAATAAAAAAGTAAAAAAAATATTCAAAAAAAAAGTAGTGTTTTCTATATTCTCAATGGCAAGGGTGTAACATGCCTTTAAGTATGGCGTCCAAATAAACGGAAGACCCGCCCACTTCTCAGACCCCATAGAACCTTTCATAAATCCATACACTTTTTTTTGGCTGCTCTGAAAAATAATTCATAACTCAAATTTGTGATTGGAAATGTTGCACTATTAATGAAGAGCGTCATTAAAACTGACCTAGTACAGAAGGTAATGTGCTCCAAATGTTGAAAAGTGGGTGGAAACCCATTGAGCGGTTGAAAACCATATTTTGGTAACCAGTGCAACCAAATGTGGGCTAAATATGTCAGAACATTATGCAGATGCATTATTAGGGGGATCAGAGAATGGGGCATTCATTCCACTAGTCTAGTCTGGCAGTAGCAAAAGCTTGTGCTAAGGGTGTCTGTGTCAGCTGTGCTTGCACAATGGTCCTGAGGTGATTAAAAGCATTTTTAGTCACACAGTTAATGAGCCCACTTGCTAAGAAGCATGGGTTTGGAGATAAGCAAGATGCTTCTTAGAAAAAGCCAAGCTTATATTCGCTGAACAGCTGTGTTTTGTTTATGTATTCACCATTAAGTGTGTCATTTCAGTGTAATCTCATTTGTTCGTAAATGTACACCTGAACACCTAGACTTGCTTGTTCACTCAGCAGAGAAAGTTCTCTACTAGAACTCTCTCTCTCTGCAACTCAACAAGTATGACATCTGTGTGTGAACTTGCAAATTCCAAGCTTGGAGAATCACCCAGTTCACACTGTCACAATCTTTTGTCAACCTAATTGGTTTGTCTAGAGCAGTGGTTCTCAAACATTTTCTGTCATTCCCCACTTTGGAAGGCAGAGAATTTTCATGCCCCACCTGCCCTGAGCTATTCCACCGGTTAGTAGGCCTGTAGATGGATGTAGAGCAGGGTGTAGTATGTAAGATGTTCGAATTTTCATGTTACTAATTTAAAGCCAAATTTCTCTCAAACTTATCAGCAACTAGCAGATAACACTATTGCAAAGTTTAATTTACCAATGTTTGCATATCATATTAGTGATCGGACAGAGAAGATGGGTGAATTCGGGTGCATAAATCGCAAAAAGACGCCTCACGCCCCACTAGTAGAGACATAGACGGAAGTGCATGTGTTGGATGCCATTTTCAAAGATGGTGTCGAACAATTGAATACATATTTTGGCAGCAAAAGTGGTTCTGGCATTCTGTTCATGACAGTTCTGACATACCAGTGCATTCTTAATTACTCACTGCATGTCTCTGTAATACCTCCATGATTACAGCAGTCCACTGTGCTGGAATAGTCATCCTGAATGACAAAGCATCTGATCCTCATGAGTGCAAACACTCCTCATGCCTTCAGTTTGATAACCTAGTGCTTACCTCTCTCTCTCTCTCTCTCTCTCTCTCTCTCTCTCTCTCTCTCTCTCTCTCTCTCTCTCTCTCTCTCTCTCTCTCTCTCTCTCTCTCTCTCTCTCTCTCTCTCTCACACAGACAACACTGGGGCCGCTCTTCAGAAACTCGCGCATGGTGCAGTTTCTGTTCACCAACAAGGATGTGGAGTCTCTGAAAGGCCTCTATCGGATTATGGTCAACGGCTTTGTGAGTACAGCACAACTGTCTTTTATTACACATGCTTGCTGTACAGAGATACAGATCAACCACATTTGGCATTCCATGCACATCACAAATATATATTAAAAAACTTAGTCAGCAATTAGTCACTCAATTTTGTTGAGTTTAGGTCGCTTGGATGTACTCTGTGCTGTAAATTGGATTACTGTTTGCTACTCCATGATACTAGTTGAGGAAATGGTCTATCTTTGTGATCATTCAAATGTTTCTCCTTGTGTAGGGTTCTGCTATTTGTCATCTTGTGGAGAGATTGGGCTCTGCTCTTTAAGTGCAGTGCCACAGTGTAGTTATTGGGTCCAAAGGAAAATAAAGCTTAGTGAGAATTGCTTGAGGTCGAAATTCAGACCTCTGCCGCAGTGACCCAAATATGCCAGCAGAGGGAGTATGTCAGCATAGCTAGATTCGTAGTGGTCATCACAAAGTCACGACATAGAATTAAGAGTTCCAGCTTCTGGTGTGTCTCACCAAGGGCTCTAGCCTGACCATTCCTTCCTACAGGGAATGGATTGTCATTCAACTAGCTGAGATTCAATCTTTTAAGTTTACATTTCTTTTACACATTGTTCAAATATGGTCAAGATTAGACTGAAACTAGTGATGTGGTTTTAAAGCTGTGTGTGTGTGTGTGTGTGTGTGTGTGCGCGTGTGCGCGCGTGCGTGCGTGCGTAGGCGGGCTGTGTGCATTTCCCCCACAGTGCCCCATGTGAGGTCCGGGTGCTGATGTTGCTCTACTCCTCTAAGAAGCGCATCTTCATGGGCCTCATCCCTAACGACCAGAGCGGCTTCGTCAACGGCATCCGCCAGGTCATCACCAACCACAAGAACCACCAGCAGCAGCAGCAACGAGCAGTAAGGATGGACACACATAAACAATCCTTAACATCATTTGGTAACCAGTTTGTAACCAACAAAGCTGAGCTTACTGTTATAGAGTCATACTTGCTTACTCTTCCGTAGATGCATAGTCTGCATTACCAGGGTGAAGTTGGTCTGAAACAGCATGTTGATTACACACACACACACACACACACACACACACAGAGGCCTGTGTTACTGACTTGGGCCTTCTCTACAGCAGGGTATGAATCCAGCGGCTCAGATGCAGCAGGGCCAAGTGGCGCCCAATCAGAACTTCCTCAACCGCCCACCCGGCGCTCTCCAGGGTGCCCATGGCAGTGTACAGCAGCAGGTAACACACACACACACACACACACACACACACACACACACACACACACACACACAGGACACATTGTCGATTGCCTGGTTGCCCACATGTTCTGCATGTCTCCACTGTTCTCTTGTGCATTCTCCAGCCTTCTTGAGTTCTCCACAGCTCCGCAGTTTATTTCCTTACATGAGCCTCGGCGCTCTGAAGTCTCCGCCCCCCCCTCCCTTTTTCCGTGCGCCGCACCGGTTGCCGCAGATCCTCACTTCTCCTCATCATCCCTTTTGTTTTGTTTTGTTTTGTTTTTCTCTTTTGTCCTGGGATGGAACTTGCATGCCTTTTGTTAACTGCCCCACTTTGCACCTCTTTTTTCCTCTTTTCTTTCTTTCTTTCTTTCCCTCCTTCTCTCCCTACCACTTCTTCACCCCCCTCCTCTTCTCCTCCTCCTCTCGCCTCTCCTCGCCTCTCCCTCTCTCCTCTCGCACCCCAGTCTGTGGTGGTGGGCATGCCGCCTGTTAGTCAGGTCACTATGATGGAGGACCAGCAGAGGCACAACAACATGGTGAGATAGATCTTGTGTACACACACACACACACACACACACACACACACACACACACACACACACACACACACACACACACACACACACTCATACATACACACACACCTACATACATGCATACATACATACATACTCAGACAAAAGTGCAGTGCATATGCACAGGAACACCACATAATACACAAAATACAAACAAAAGAAAATACAAATACCGGTATTTAAAATCCCTGACTCATTCACAGCACATATATATATATATATCTACATATATATGTACTAGTGCTGCTAAAAACACTTTTTTCCCCACACTTTAACTACCATCACTAGCAGTTGGGCAGGTTTCACACTGGATAACAGTAGGCAGACAGTAGGAACAAAACCTAATGAAGTGCTCTGTTCTATCCCCTTACTTTGTTGAAATGTTCAGTTCATCAAACCGAACCAGGTGTAAAAATCTAGGGTGGATTTGATGATGACGATTTGTAGATAATCTACTGCTTGCCACTGGCCACTTTACAGATGAGACTTAGGCGATGGCTGGAATGAGAAACTGATGTTTAGCATTCTATCGTTAATTAACTTTGTGTGTGTCTAAATTGCGTGTGAGAGAAGTTCCCTATTAAATCAGTAGTTTGTGACATAACCCTGGCCATCGCTCCTGTCTTACCCTAGGGCTCCACCGGATGCGTTAAGTTAAGTGTTAAGTCAAATTCCATCAAAAACGCATTGAAATGAATGGTGAATAGAATTTATAATGGAAGCTAATTGTTACGGAAGATAAGTCTTTGACTTGGCGCATCCAGTGTAGCTTCCCTGTTAGTCCCAACACCAGTCCTGCCCACAGTCCCTCTCAGCCTTGCATGTTTTTGACTCCCCTCCTCCCGTCTCCTGTCTGCTAGCAGGCCTGTTGAATGCATGGCCTTGCACAGCGGTGTTAGTTGTCAGCTATCTAGTTTATTATACATCTTTCTCCCCTTATGCACTCTTTTTCTCTCTCTCTCTGTCTATCCTCTCTCCTCTCTCTACACCTCCTTCAGCTGACCATGCGAGCCGCCGCCACAGCCAATCAGCAACCTCCAGTCAGCGGTGCCCCGCCCAATCAGGTGGCTCAGGGACAAGCCCAGGCGGGTGCCATGCTCCGCCTCCCCAACCCAGGAGCCAATCCGCAGCTCCGGAGTCTCCTTCTCAGCCAACAGCAGCCAGTAAGCACCTTGGACTGTATCTTTTGTGTGTGTGTGTGTGTGTGTGTGTGTGTGTGTGTGTGTGCAAAGGGGCAGTGTAGAGTTTCCATCTTAATTTCATGTGTTGAGAGCTGGTCAGTGCCAACGGGGGAGATGTTGGGAGAAGTGTGAACCAGCTCTTATTTATGTCTTCTGTCATATGTTGTGTTGGAGGAAGGGAAGCAGGTGGGGAGAAAGTGAAACTGAACCCCCTCTCACATCATACTGTCACATTGTTAATTTTCAGTCCTCCCATTTTTTTTCTATTCTCATTTGCATTTCCCTTTGCTTCTCTGCCCCACCCCCACCCCCTGTCTCTGTCCTCCTGTCTCCCCTTTTCAGCAACCTGGAGTGGGTCACATGCAGGGCATGCTTCCTGGGCTGCAAGGTCTGGGCCAACAGATGGTCCACCCCACACCAGGAGGGGGCGCTCCCATGCAGGCTCAGTGGAGGCAGCCTCTTCCAGGTAAAATTAGAACAATTCACACACACACACACACACACACACACACACACACACACACACACACACACACACACACACACACACACACACACGCAGGGAGGTATCTTGCTCGAGTAGCACCTGTTTCTCTCAACCGAACCCCCTTCTTTGGGGGCACTGGTGATGGAAAAAGTCCTCTGAGCCAGAGACAGAGACAGAGACAGATCCTGAATCAGGCCCAAAGCCAGTGCAGCTCAGCTCAGTTCAGTTCAGCCTGGGCTCAGCCAGCACTAGATTAAGTGCTCTGATCTGGATGGCCGCCTGATCTGAGAACAGATATGCTAGCCGCTTGTCCAAAGCTGGCTGTCAATCGCAAGAGCCAGTCGGCGAGGTTTTGCTGACACGTTGGGAAAAGTGTCAACATAAATGAACTGTCATGGCCATTTTGGAAAAACTCACTGAGAACAAACTTGTTCTAACTCTCTGGCACTCCTTTTGTCTGTCTCCCTCAGGTCAGATGCTGATGACAGGACCTCGTGGACCCGTCTCGCAAGGACCGGGCATTCCACCCGTATCCAGTGTTATGGAAGATGAGCTACTTATGGACCTTATTTAAACACAAACATTATGAACTGCACTGCCTGCCAGGCAACCTTTTTATACAATTTTCCTGTCCTCTTTTCTTTCTTTTTTTATAATATAAAATCAGGACTACTTTTTGCAGAACACACACACACACACACACACACACACACACAAGGACTCTTGCATACCTTCTCTCACACATGTACTGTTTGATAGTGCTTGATTCAACAGTGAGCTTGGGCCCCTAAGAGCCATCATGGAGACTGTAGAGATGATCTTCAGAATGACACTGATCTGTCATTCCACAGTGTTTTGATGATTTATTTCCCACAAAAGACCATGCATAAAAGATGTAAACTGTAGGTATAATAAAGTCAAAAACATCCAAGATGCTTCGTCCAGTTGGCTATACTGTACTTCTGACTTCTTCCAGTCAGCCAGACTTCCTCTGACTTCTGTTTGGTTTGAGCAGGTATGAGAGTGAGCGCAGGATCTTTTTTTTTTTTCTTCTTTTTTTTGGTTACACTTTCAGAAACCGATCACGTCTTCGTTGCCACTAATTTTGCGTCAGAAAGAAAAGACAGTAAAGGTAAGTACTGTACAAATACAGAAGCACATGTATGTGAAGAATAACCCTGTTTTTAAGATGATAGGCAACCGTAACTTGATTAACCACTTGTTACAACCAAGGAATGTAGAATACCATCTCTCTTTTTTTTTTTAGATATTTTTTAGGGCTTTTTATGCCTTTATTTCGATAGGACAGTGAAGAGTATGACAGGAAATGAGTGGGAGAGAGAGAAGGGTATGGAACGGGAAATGACCTCGGGTCGGAATCGAACACGGGTCCCCGGATTTGCGGTATGACGCACTAGCCTGCTGAGCTATGCCGCCCCCTAGAATACCATCTCTCAACGCACAACACGTCAAACCACACGTCAAACCTTGAAGAAGATGGACACTATAGAACACCAGCACAGCAGAGCACCACACCGGGTGCAACTCCTCACCTAATAAGGTGGCCAGTGAGTGCATTGTTATGGCACTCCTATCCAGCCTGTTTTTACTTCACTGCTTTTGTGAAGGGTCTCTCTTGCCTTTTTTTTGGGAAACATTTCCATTCCAGGGGAGAGATAAATCCGAAGGTATTTTAAGCCAGAGAAAGTGGTAAACCTCCTAAGAGAGTAGCCGGTTTGTCTTGTCTAATTAAGATAATGAGGACTCCAGGCTCTTTTATTAGCAGGTTTACCGCTACCTCTGGGTTAATTTACCAAAGTTTGCCACTCAACCGCAGACTTGAAATACCCCCTTGTAATTGGTTTGGACTTGGTTTGGAGTGTGAAGACAGCCCTCAAGTCCAATAGCAACATGTAGTTTGAGAGTTATGTTCACTATATGTGATTCAAAAACACCTTTCATTTATGTCTTATATGACCGCTTTAAAGGACAACAAGATTTAGTCTGTAAAGACATTCATTTGTCATATTTAAACCTCAAGCCTTCTGTGAGTCAGTGAGTTGTCAACAGACAACCAAGGCTCATCAACAAATTGATCTCATCCATAGTGGGTATTTTGGAGATCTCTGCTGTTTGTCAACTGTGTTGCTGGAACAGGTACAATAATTGTATTGGTGTGTCTCCAGCTTCAGGCCCGTTACAAATGGCCTAATGGAGTGATTGGACTAGGAGGGTTGAGCATTGTACCTTGTTTTGTGGATGGTTTAATTTGCTCAAGTAAGGGGGTGTGTGTCCATTATGTTGTGTAATGTGTGGGTAATTGTCTTCTCTCCCCTGGTTCCCACCATTGGCCCTCCCTCAGGTACCTCCCTCGCTCGATTCTGCTGCTGCTGCTCCAGCCGCCATGGCTGTAGAGGCTGCCAATAACCAGAGCAAGTGCTGTAAGTCTCACTCCCCAGTCTCTCTCATTGACCCCTCCCTGGCACTTTCCACTTGTCCCTGGACTATTCTATTTAATTCAGATACTGAAAGTATGCAGTACACACACATACACTCACAGTTACATTATGGTTGTGTGTATGGGTTGGAATTGATTGGATCTTATCAATATCAATGCCATTGTCAATTCTGCTTATGGGTCCAATTCTTTATCAATTTGCTTATCAATACTTACTGTTTAGAGCAAGTGTCTCTAACCTTTTTTTCCCTGAGCTACTTGTTGGATAGCCCTGCTTTAGAGGGTACTCTACACAGGGTTATAGAAACGCACATTGCCTGAAACCCTATTCTACTAAAATGACCAAAGCAGCTTACTAAAATGAGGGAAGCAATGTGAAGCTAAGTTTTGTAAGTTTTGTATTTTAGAAGACCCATACACCATGGTCTGAAAAGAATGCTGCCATTGATTAGATAAATATTGTCAGAAGAATATGGTTCCAGATATGGTTGAAGCATTCACTTCTTGGTTCTTCTTGCTTCTCAATTTTCATCCTTGGTGCATAATGCACCTTGTTCCCCACATACAATATATAAATACTACATGCACCAGTGATCTCTCTCTCTCTCTCTCTCTCTCTCTCTCTCTCTCTCTCTCTCTCTCTCTCTCTCTCTCTCTCTCTCTCTCTCTCTCTCTCTCTCTCTCTCTCTCTCTCTCTCTCTCTCTCTCTCTCTCTCTCTCTCTCATAGTGAGGTGTACTCTTTAAGGCACAAAAGGGCAGAAAGCAATACACCTCTTCACTATTACCTATGAAGCATGCTGAAGCTTGAAGTATTAATCTTGTGCAGAGAAATAAGCAGGTAAGAATTCAGTTAGGCAGTGGCAGAGGATCAAGAGGAGGGTCTGTCTTACTTTGATTATGGCATTAGATTCTCAGGTGCAGGATTTTAAAATGTACAAAAGGCACATGGCACCACGATGGAGGCTTTTTATGGTTTTCTGATAACTAGCACACATTAATAGAAATTTACTTACGCTGAGGACAAGAAATTCAAATTGATAACTTGCCTGACTGAACTGAAAATGTGCCTTGACAAGCTACTCTTGTCTCTACTCTTACACTTGACTTCAATTAAGAAGAGAAGAAACCACCAGATTGTCTCAGTCTCACTCTGTTCTCAGGAGAGTTTTTTTTTCTCTTTAATTATCTAGGTGCTGCACTTCAAACCACCTCCCTCACACACTCTCTCTCTCTTTCTCACACACACACACACACACACACACTCACTCTTTCCATCCACGTCACAACACAATACACCATGATTTTTCATCCACCTTCTATATGTCCGACTATAGGAGCACACAGATCTGTCTGTAATCTGTCTTGTGGTAATCCACTCTCGCAGTCCCAGGCGATGGAGAGAGAACACTCCCCCTTCAGCAGTCAGCTCACACACTTTCATTCATTGACTTTCAACTTCATCTCCAGCCAGCCCAGCTTGACCATGACCTCCATGTCTCCTCAACCCCTCATCATGATCCCAGCAACAGGTTCCTGCCCCTGGAGCAACACCAGCCTAAAGGTCCCTCTCTCCAGGCAATCTCATCAGTAGGGCTCAGTGGCACACCAGCAGCGGGGGAAATCAGCGGACTCCTCCTCCTCCTTCTCTCTCTTACTGATTCCGCCTTCAAGTGCTTTGTCATAAACTCCTGCATGGTCACCATGACAACTTGTGCATTCAGGTGATCATGTTCGAGTTCTGGGGTCTGTTCCACAAAAACTATAGTTGCTAACTTGGTTGAAACTATGTTCGTTTGCAACCATGTTGGTTGCAATGCAATTTCCCATTGCCAACTAAGTTATTAAGTGGTTAACAATAATGCTTTTGGGAGACGGGCACCTGACATGGTGATGAGGACTTTAGCATTCACTTAGGATCGTGACATGCTGCTGGTGCACCTTCATTGATTTTCACTCCCCTCACACCCCCTTTTCACACACCTTTTATGTTGATGCAAGGAGTAGGCTACCTTGCACATGGACAATGTTGAATAGAAGTTGATGATTTATGTCTATGTTATAAGCCACCCATGTGCATAGTCAGTGAGTTGTCGTTCACTCATAAGCCATTTTTCCATCAAAAAGGTGATTCACTTTGAAATGGTGCACATCAAAACGTTCGACATATTTGCTAAAAAAAAAAAAAAATCAAGAAACAGAGAACAGATTTTACACTTCTTAAGTTATGTAAACTAAGAGTTAATTGGCTTTAATATCAGATGGAATAGATGCTATACTCTCTGTGAGAGAATCAGCTCTCCAACATCTCATCCACCGCCGTCTTCACTTCCTTCTTGCAATACCCTTTCCTATTCCTTCTCTCCTTCTTCATCCCGTTAGCAAATACTGGCCGTGGCAACTCTCGTTCCAACCCGATTTTCCAGCCTTAAGGAGCTCCTAAGATGCTCCAAGGAGCAGTGTGTTGACATGCACTGTATTCTTTCAGCTCTCCTGCATGTTTTATCAGGTTTTTGACTTGTAAAATCGCATTTTAATTTGTTTTCAAAATGGGATCAATGGTCTTGATTGACAGGTGTCTGATGAATCTGTGTTATTAGTGTAAAAGGAAAAGCTGGCTGAGGGATGAGTCGGTGTGTTCCTCCTGATGTATGACTTGGCCCTCTGAGAAGGCTTGGGCTGGGCTTCTCTAAACCTGATTGGCTCATTGACTTTAGGCGGTTATTCAGTGATTTATGTGGAAGGGGTTCATGGGAATCCATTGATTTGGGTTTGCACAGGCTCAAGGCCATCTTGGGACACCTGCTGTGTTTGTGGACAAACACTTTACTGAGCGCACTGCAGGACTGACTAATCACATGATGACCCTCTCAGAAATTTGAGACAGAAGTGAAATAATGAAATGAATTTAGATTTCTTTTTGAACATCTCATCAAACCAGACCTTAAATGTTCATGACACAATAAGATATATTTTAGGATAAATGGCCCAAAAAGAAAAACCAATGAGATTCACAATCCATGTACAAAATGAAAAGTCATAATATACAGTAAAAAGTCATAATATACAGTATAACAAAGAAAAGTCATAATATACAGTATAACAATTGATACATAAAGACAATTAAAATCTATAAAAACAAACAACTGAGAACAGAGCCCTTCAACAATAGCAATAAAAGGGTCATATGATATAACTTTATCCTGGACGTTTTAAAACCTTAATTGCCTGTAACTGCAACTTGGTTATTGATTGATAAAATTCAACAGTCTCAAGAACTCAAAGAACAAGGTTAACTTAATTGAAATAATCATATGGACACGAGACTGATGAGCACTCACTGAACTGATTGAGAAAGATGAGATGTAAGATGGAATGGAAGTGTGCTAATAAGAGTTTTATAAATAAATGAATTCTATGTTTAGAAATAGGCCTACCACAGTATATGCTGCTATATTTTTATCTACTTATGCTTCATATGAATCTTTCAGAATTGCTGGCAATGAATTTGGTGACCCATGTTTTTCTTGAGGAAGCCTATTTGCTGTCGCGTACTTGGTGCGATCAATCAGGTATTGATCCATTATCAGACTGCCATTGATGGGGAGAAGATGAACAAGGTCAGTTTATTTTCCCATAGGCCTTGCTCTATCGACCCTGTTTGGAATGCAGCACTGGGCTGTTGCCAGGGTGATTGCTCATGTTCTGGAAACCCCCCACCGCCAAGGCATAAATCACATAGTCCATAACTACTTCAGGGGTCACTTCAGAGGTCAGATCTATGTATTATTATGCTAACCTCTTCATGCCTTTTGACAGCCTGGTCTTCCATGTCATCATCTCCACTAGAAGCCGAAAAACCTCCATGGACTCCAATACCAAACTCACGCGCTCTCTGCCCTGCCAAGTGCAAGTCAACCAGGGGGAAAACCTGTGAGTGCACCACCACCTGCTCTTACCTGATGCCAGTGTGATGGGTCTGTGATAGCCAATGCCCAAGGTCACCTGCTTTGTGTTTTATTTTCTTCTCAGAAACACCGACCAGTGGCCTCAGAAGCTCATCATGCAGCTCATTCCACAGCTGGTAAAAGAAATAATGACCATATTAATAGCAACGACATCTAATAGCGCTCTTTAAACTTTAAAGAGTGCAAGCCTTTTCTTGTCTATGAACAGCTGTGTAGTATTCACTCTTGAGAATATTTAAGATCATGTGTATGTAAATCAACACCTATACCGCCTACACTTGCTTACCCAGTCTTTCCCGGAGAGACAAATCAATCAGATAAACTATGCAGGCAACATGGAGTAAGACTACAAAAGCAGATAATGATTTCTAAACATACGTTTCAGTTTACAAGCCACTGTTTGTCATTAACCGGGAGCCTATAATTCCTTTCATTAGGTCATTGTCCTCATAATGATCGATCGACAGCCAAAAGAATGATAAAAGCCATAAAGATTCTATTACCGTGAAAGCAATAAGGGCATGCAAAAGTAGGCTATATAACAGGGGCATGCTGGGTTTGCGTGGAAATAACAAAAAGGATTAGAGTGTTCACAACAGCTTAAGTAACAGTTGAAATAATCAAAGACCTTCTTGCATCCACCTTTTTTCTTGCAGTGCATGGTTTATGCTGGAGAAATTGAACACTGGACACTGTTGTGTGTGCAGGGGTGTAGCACTAAATTCTGGGCCCTGTGCACAAACAGTGGCCATGAGCCACCTCACCGCCTGAAATACAATCCAGACTCGTCAGGGGCCCTCCCACCTCTTGGGGCCCTGGTAACTGAGTCCCCCACTACGACGCCCACAAGTGTGTGGTGTGTGTTTCCTCTTCTGTTGTTGTATTGCAGAGAAATTATTCTGTAGCTGTTTTAAATGGTCACAAGAGGGCATAGGGACAAGATTTTCCGTTCACTGTCTTGAGTTCACACAGCAAGTTTACCCCATTCTCAAGATCAGTGACCTAATGGGTAGGCAAATCCAAGCCTACTAAAATTTGACTCCTTCCAACAACATTGGCTACTGTTGTGCATTGTGGTCCTGTAACTTCTGGAGTCTATAGTTACTCCAAAGTACCACCAGGGGGAGTATATCACTATAGATAGTTCCATAGTGGATATGGCGTAAAGACTTACGATTGATAGCTTTTGCTGAATCTAAAGTATCAGATTGTAATTTGTCAAACTGCACATGAAGGTTAATGCAATAATAACAGTGCTACAAGCAATTAGAACATTCTGCTGGCAACACTGTCAATTTACAATTTTATGGTTGATTGCGATCAGCAATGATTACACATAAGGTCCAAAAACATTTTTACATTTAAGCGTATTTACCTTTAAGTTGAGCTGCTCAACTAAACGTAATAGTATTTCAAGGGCCAGACACATGAAATAATTTGGGCCAGGTCTACCTGAATTTGTTGACTACATTTTCTTGAATGTCAATTTAAGCAGGCTGTCATTTTGTACACCTCTTGTGTCACAGGATTCATATCACATGGATTTGGTCCAACTAGGAAAATGTGTATTTGTTGTTGTTTTTGATGAGTAAAAAACAGAACCTTGATTTTGATAGAGAATATCTGATCCCCTTAAGCTCTTTAAGCTCTTTAAAATCATAAACAAACAAAAATCTCTGCCTTTTTTGACTATTATTTTAGATTTCTGGCTCTGTTCTCTAATGAATAGTACCATCGAAAGACTAGCATGATAGAATAGAATCATGTTTATATTGTGGTGCTTATTTGACACATGGGTATGGGTAATTTATTGAGAAATTTAAAAATAAATCTAATAATGAATTATTCAGCAATATTGCAAATGAGGCAAATAAATAGATATATTTTCAATGTTCAATAGATAATGTGTTTACTGTGTATTGAGAATGTTGAATAAAGAATCAAATAGCTATTGGTTATTGTAGTTTCAACACGGATAGCTTGGGAATATTTTCTTGAGCAAGATTGTTTGAGATAGACTCTACATTATGTGTGACATTTTTGATATGTCACAGTCAATTTGCAGACTTCCTCTACAGATTTCTGCACTCTTAAAAGACTCTTGCATTGTTCAAGTGGTATTTTCTTTCTTCTGTACTCCTCTCAAGAAATACTCATAGAAAATGTCACAAGTACTTAGTGGATGGTTGGGCATAGAGTATGCATTGAGCGTCCCTCCTCAGCTCCAAATACTGAACTGAAGTGTTTAATTAGTGAGCATACAGTATATACTGTATGCCTTTCCCTCTCAGTATTCCATGCCAGGGGTGAATGTTAAATGCTGCTCTGCCCCTCTAAGATGCACAACCTCATGAGCCAATAACCACTCAGAAAGAGGCCCAGGACCCACTGCAGAAAAAAATGCACTTCACCACAACTTCTCTAAAACAGTATAGAGGCAGTGGTGGTGAAGAGAATTATGCTCTAACACTGTACATGACCTAACACTGTACACACATATAGACCTACATGTTTACCGAGCAAATAGATTCTATGGTGTTCCTGTAAGCAGTCCAGATAAGGATGGAGAAGCATCTGACTACTATGTCTGCTGTTCTAAGGGGACTATTTTGTTTATGTTTGCATAATACTGTTGCATTCAGACACATACCACCAGGTTGCATATTTATTACTCTCTCTCTCTCTCTCTCTCACTCTCTCTCTCACTCACTCACTCTCTCTCTCTCTCACACACTCTCTCTCACTCTCTCTCTCTCTCTCTCTCTCTCTCTCTCTCTCTCTCTCTCTCACACACACACACACACACACACACACACACACACACACACTTGTGGTACTCTTTGAGCTTGTCTAGTAGGTAGGTTGTAAATCCTGCAAGGCCAGGTACTGTACCAATCAGAGCTCGCTCACTCAGCCAAGCACCTGGAGCTATCCATGGTGCTGAGAGCATGCCTCCAGATGCAAGTGTGAGCTCTATGTCCCTTTCCACATAGAAAAGTATAGAATCACCTCTGATGTTCCTTTATATCACAAAGTACATTCTGTCCCTCTGCTTTGACGTGAAAACCATTATTGTGAACAGCATGTACACTCACACACACACACACACACACACACACAAGACAACAGACAACAGTCTACAACAATATTCACATAATATGTACACAAATAATACAGTGTATCTGCTCCAGCTGATTATGAGTTTTATTACAGCACTTTCCCAATTACTAAGGTCAATACATCATTTTGCTAAATTTCTTCATGATATTAATGGCTATTTTTTATTTTTATTTATTTATTTATTTATTTATTTTGCCTTTATTTTACCAGGAAAAGGTCCCATTGAGTTACAATAACTCTTCTCCCAGGGAGTCCTGGCCAAGAGTGGCAGCCAAAAGTTACACATATATTGACATACAAAGAAGACAAGGACAATCAGAAAAAGAAATAGAACATAAAACCATAGTATGACTCACAGGGCAAACAAAAATAAAACAAACACACACACATAAACACACTACAGCTATACATGGGAATGCATTTCTTTTCCTCATTCGACTTTCTAACGAAATCATTGACAGATTCAGAGTTAATACGTAATGTGACCAATGCATGCTTTTATTGTTTTAGCACTGATCTGATGTTTATACATGGTGTGGCTTATATTTGCAAAATTACTGTAGGCCTACTACAGAAAACACTGCCCTCCCCTCTAACATGGCTACCACTGCCAATAATAACTGAGACTGAATTGTTTTGTTAGATGTTGTAAAGGTTTGCCATAGACAATTCATTCTTTCATTTAAACAATGCCTGTGTAACACAATATGTGAATGTTTTTTGTTGTTGTTGTTGTTGTTGTTGTTGTTGTTTTTGTAAGCAGAGCAAAGTGCAGGACCGGCTCCTGGCATAGACGACCTAGGTATTGTTGCCTGGTGTGCCAAATATCAGGGGCATCACATCACATTTATTATCTTTTTTTCTTCAGTTTTTCAGTCATATTTCTACAAAAGTGGGAGCAAACCTCCAATGTGGCCTAGGGGCAGGAAAAAGGCTGGAGCTGGTCCTGAATAGTGCGTACATCCTGCCTACATCAACAGTCGTTGTTCCAACAGGGGATTGTGTTGGTGGATGTTAGTCAGCAGCATCTGTCTTGAAGCGATAGCTGCTGGGACCCCCATGTGAGCACAAACTGTTTAAACTGTTGATGAAATGGGATCCAATGACGCAGATATTCTGTCTCTGACCATTAATCTCTCTCCCACTTGTTGATTTACATTCCATGCTAGCTTAACAGACCAATGCCCTATAGCTGGACATGTTACAGTACTACAGTAGCCTAGGGGCAGAATCAGCATTGTCTTTCAAACTCCCTCTGTAATTAATAGGATAGCATTATGACCAGAGCCATAGAAAGCGTGTTGTGATAGGTCATCTATCGGTGGTGGTTGTCCAATCACAAGTCTCTATGGCTTACTGCTAGACATACTGACTGAGTTAAACTATGTGCTGTTAGGGTACGTCTGTATTTCCAGGCTACACATACACACAAACACAAAGAGAACATTACAGTGGCTATTCTGACAAGACACACACTCTCATACACACACACAACTAGGCTTAGAGTGTACTTTAATGCATCCTCTCATAGACACTCCTCATACCGTATGTAAGCACACACATACACACTTAGACATACAGGGAGTCTTTATGAGTGTGTACATAATTCCACTCACAAGGGTAAACACTTGGCACAGGTTCACAGGGACTCTCTGATAAGTGTGTGTGTGTATGGGCAAACAATTGCATCAAGTGAGTGGCTACCGGCTTACCCTGGCCATCGCTCTTATCTTGGTTTCAGCACCAGTCCTGCCCACATTCCCTCTCAGCCTTGCATGTTTTTGACTCCCCTCCTCCCGTCTGCTTATCAGGCCGTTCTAATGCACCGCCTTGCACAGTTTTATTCTTGTACAGTTGTGTCTGTCTCATATAGCGTGTCGCTAATTTGGGCCTAAACGCTTCCCCCTTGACTATCCACCCCCCCCCCCCCCCACACACACACACACACTTTCTCTTTTTTGCTTCATCTTGGCTCCTCCTCCGCCTGACCACATCCAATCAGGATGATGATTTAGCAAACCCTCATTAATTTATTGGCGCCCAGCCCAACCAGGTGTCTTATAGGGACAAGCCCATTTGGGTGCCTTGCTCCTCCTCCCAAATATGGGAGCCAATCAACAGCTTCAGAGGCTCCACTTCAGTCAACAGCAGTGGCGAATTCAGCAGTCGTAACGTTGCGTAACGTAACAGTTCCCATTCATCCCTATGGGTGACGTAGTAAACGTTTTGTAACGTTAATTCGTTGTGGAAACGGCACAGGTAGTTGGTTACCTCTGATTGAGTGTTGAGTCTCTTTTTTTCGTTGGGGGTTGTGTGGGGATGCAGACTTCTAGATCAGGGAGCTGATTTGAGGTGACTACCTCGTCAGATGTGATCTGGCAAAGTGGGGAACACATCCAGCGGCAGAGCGAGAGAAGTGGAGAGTTTCCATCTTAATTTCATGTGTTGAGAGCTGGTCAGTGCCAACGGGGGAGATGTTGGGAGAAGTGTGAACCAGCTCTTGTTTATGTCTGCCGTCATATGCTGTGTTAGAGCCAGGGAAGCAGGTGGGGAGAAAGTGAATCTCTCTCTCTCTCTCTCTCATTTGCTTTCCTCCTCATTCTTCCTTTCTCTAGCCTATTTTCTTTTCCGCCACTTTTCTACTGTTGTCTTTCTCTTTTTGCTTCTCTCTCACTGTTTCTTCCCCCCTCTTTCCCCCTCTACAGAAGCACAGAGTGGGTCACATGCAGGGCATGCTTCCTGGGCTGCAAGGTCTGGGCCAACAGATGGTCCACTCCACACCAGGAGGGGGCGCTCCCATGCAGGCCCAGTGGAAGCAGCCTCTCCCAGGTAAAATTAGAACAATTCACACACACACACACACACACACACACACACACACGCACACACACACACACACACACACACACACAGGGAGGCAGTTTGCAAGTTCTCACCTAGGATCAGCACCTGCCTTTCCAAGCTCTAACTTAACCCCCTTCTTGGGCGCACTAAAACCCTGAGAGCCAAGATCAGATCCTGAATCGGGTCCAGAGCCAGTTCAGCTCAGTTTAGTCCGGGCTCAGCAGCACTAGGCTAGATGAAGTGCTCTAATCTGGATAGGCGCCTGATCTGAGAACAGGGATTTGCATGCTGATGTCATCTGTCTAAGGTGGTCTGAAGTTACCCTAGGAAACAGCTAGTGTAGTGAAGCCAAACTGACACACAGCCCAACATTTTATGTGGCATTACCCCAGCAACTGCCTTTGACTATACTCATTATTATAGCTGTTTGTAATCATACTGAATACAAGCAATGACTTGCTTATATTTTACTCTTATTTCATATTTCTTGAACTAAATATCAATTGTCAAATATTTTGCCTGATTTTCTCTTGTAATTCTTTTGATGACAGGGCTTGTTATGGGCTTTATCTAAAGGAAAGACTGCAAGCATTGGTACTTTTAAATTCTATAGTAGTCACAGCCTGAAAACAATATGCACACATCAATAAATTCAGAGCATACTTTACTAAATTGTAGCCTAGACTCTAGACGTACCCCTAGCGGTAGCAAATTTGAATTTGCACAGAGGATACGTCTAGAGGCCACTGATAGAAACCCGTTGTATCCTTCCTCTGGCGGCGGATAACCAATCACAGCGCGGTATGTGTACAGGAAATCGTAAGGCGGGCTTTGTACGATGACGACAGCCCTGCTCAAACCAGAGCGGAATCGTCTTTGGCTTTAGTTTTGGACGAATTGCACTTGTCATTTTCTTTGAAAGTGAAACAAGAAAGTGCACTGAAGTTTTTCGTTCTGAAAAAGATGTCTTTGCCGTGTTACCGACGGGCTACGGGAAAAGTTTGATATACCAGCTGGTACCACTGGCCGGAACGCTAGCCTATTACGTGGAGAGGCAGTTTGAAAGACAACGCAATCACCCGCCCCTCCATTGAGGTACAGTCTATCAGTGGTCTTCAGACTATACATTCTTATGATATAGTCTGGCGTCTTGCTCTTGCTCTCAATTTACTAACTTACTACTTACTAACGTTTATTTAAATCAAGCTCTCTACTAATTGTGCTCTAATTTTTTTTCTTCTAAAGTGTGATTATTTTCCACAATTTCCTAAATCAAGAGCATGATTTGTATAAAAAGAGCTCATAATTTCCTCAATTTTTTTTTTTTTTTCTTAAGTAAAAAGTAGGCACTATTTAGTAAATAAAATTTAGTAAATGTGTGCACTTTAACTTCATGCCCAAAAATCTAATACTGACACCTCCAGGGCCCTGAAGTATTTTACTTTCTCCTCCAAACCAATAGATAAAAATAAAACAAAGACTTTTTCCTCCCTCCAGAAAACACACACAAACAGATCTAAAGTCTTTCCCTCTGACAGACATGTTCTATGTGCTTGTTTTTCAGTAATGAGAATAACAGCTGCCATGAAAGCTGTAGAGAAGATGGACTGCCATGACTGGGATCTGCTAGATTGTCATCTTCAGTGTTTTGATGAACTCCCACATTTTAGGAGGAGAAACTGTAGGTATAATAAAGTCAAACCATCTACTTCCAATCAGCCATACTGCTGACTTCTGCAAGCACAGACTTCTTTCTCCCTCTGCAGAGTCGTTTTTCACACTTTCAGAGACACATTAAATCAGGTCTTTGTTTTCGCACGTACTGAGCGAGAAAAAGTGGAAAAAGAGGCAAACGGGAGACAGAAGAGATAGAAAGAAGGGATCATATAAAAGGCAGGCAGACCGAGAGATATCGAGTGAGTGAGCAAGAATTTAAGAGGGGAGAGAAAGAAAGACAAAGAGAGGGAACATGAATCCATAACTGAGCAAATCTCTCCACTGATGTGCATCCATGCCACCGAGGTGTTGTCTCTGTGACCCGGCCGTCAGCGAACGGCGACCGAAATAGAAGGAGCAATGGGTTGTTTTAATGTCTGTTTCTGCCAAATGGTGTCAGAGTGTTAATTTTAACTACTCCAATATGTCGTGGAACCATACAGAGCCCCCCGGTGCCAAGTAGTCCTACCAGATGGCATCGCTTGGCCACGTTTTCTCTGGCATAATAAGAAGCGAGGAGCGGGCCGCATGCGCACATGCCACACTACTCACATAAAAGCGTCCGAAGTTGTAAAGGCAAATTGAACACACTCTTGTGCATCATAATAACCCTGCTCTTCAACAAGGCAAGCAAAGCAAGCACTCAACCAACCACCCAGTTCCCATATGGATTGGAGGGGAAGCAATGCTTTATGCCAAATGGTCACTTTAAACCAAAACAAAGCAGTTAACATTTAGCCTCTGTGAGATTGCTGCAAGGTTAGCTGGAAATATACAAAAATGGAGGCCATCAAAACAGAGCCCTTCATTCCCAGTACATGTTTTTCTTCCAGATATATATTTTTCCAAACCTCCTTATTAGTCCTTGGAAAACATCTATACAACCACACACACCTGAGTCGGTAAGCACACACACATTCTCAAACTCACTGAGAGGAAGTGATGTTATTCCCTGTCGCCAGGGAGACAGAGACGGTTGCTAAGATACCATGACACTGGGATCTGAATATAAGCCTCCCCCCATCTCAGCCCTACACGTATACTCACTCACTCACTCACTCTACCTCTCTCTCTCTCTCTCTCTCTTTCTCATACACACACACAGACGCTTATGTGTTTATATGTCAGCATGACGAACACTCATCCTCCTTGGATCCACCCTCACTTCAACAACAGTTGGGAAACTGTAAGATGCTTGCTCTTTTTCCTCTCTCTCTCTCTCTCTCTCTCTCTTTCTCTCAAACACACACACTCACACACACACACATGCACACACTCACACACACTGAGAGAGTGCAATGTACCTTTTTACAGGTCAGAAAGCTCTGCCTCCTCTCTGCTTCATTGCTCTTTAAGATGGACACATTACCCTGTAATGTAATGAATGGCCTGCCTGCTGCCTGCGTCAGGGCCTTATAGAAACACATTTGGCTCCATCTCATCTCTATAATGTTCTCTTGGCCAGCCAGTGATTGTGATGCTGATGTGAGGGTAATAATTAGGAGCTGTGCATCAAACATGACCATTACAAGTAACAGAGTGCTGCAGACCCCCCTTGGTCCTTCTTAGGGAGTGTATTGATGGTTCTCTAGGCGCCTTTAATCTAACTGTAGGAGACCTGCAGTGGCTGGCTGGCTTTCTCTGGGCTTGATGATAAGTGGGTCACAAGAAAGCCACCCTGTTTCCTCTTGTGATGGTGATAATTTTAGGAGGGCTTGCTAGAATCAGTAAAAAATATAATGTCTCAGAGGGGAGTATGTGTAGCTGGTCTGATATAAAAGTACCCTGATGCTTCAAAATGCTCTCACATCGTTTCACTTTGTGCAAAGTGTTTGAAACCTATCCGTTGACATATGTTTGCTTCCTGGTGAGCAGATACTTTACCCTAACACTAACCCTAACCCCCTGAGCTCTCACCCTACAGTAACTCTGGATTTAGGGGGGTAGTGCCTTGAAGGCAGAGCTGCCTGGAAGGTGCCGTTCAGGGTAAAAAGAGACCAAAGACCAGACACTTTCCGCTTCAACCAATCATGACGTGCAAACAAAGATCTATGGATCGATCTCTGATGCAATGGTGGAGCTATAGTGAGTAATTGAGCTGAAGCACCAGGTGGCATAAGTCCGACTGAAATACAGTAGAAGCCCTATGGAGGTACCTGTTGTTCTTTATGAAAGTCTGACGGATTTATGGTGTTTATATGTATATCTATATGATCTGAGTAAGGCAAATATGTTGGAACTTTTTCAGATTTCTCTAGGCCCACAAAAGGTCTTATAGGCACTGAAGATGCTTATAGAGTTTGGTGGCGATATAGTCAGCAGTGTAACACTGTAACTATGTTTTCTTTTATCTTTTTAGTGGTTTCCTACAAGAACTGTACAGTGGATATCCTGGTTGGCTGGTGGGAACTATGCTTGTGTTTACCCACCCTTCTTATCACAATGGAGAGGTACTAAAACAAATTTTGTGATAAAAATTAGTTCACAAACAGTATTGTGAAGTTACATAGTGTTGCTTTAAAAGAGACTATTCAGCAAAACAATGGTTACAAAGTCTTTTTTTTTTTAACATGTGCCAATATGGCTGGAAATAGATTGGCGTTTCACAAATCTGAACCGAACCACTTTTCCCACCCCCCAATGCATCCTGACAGGAAGTTTATCCTGATCTGTCAGGCACAAGTGCAGTGGCTACCACTCTCAGGGAGTGAGGAATGAGGAAAGGTTCTACTACCAGCCAGGATATGGTTTTTGGACGGCAAGCCGGAGCGGGCAGCCATCGACTGCTGAGCCTGGTGCTGTTTCCCTGTCAGCTGACGAGCTGAGCTCTCTGCAGGGCCTGGGACCCAGCAGTGAGTATAGTGCAGAGGTGAAGCAAGCTGAGCAGGTGCAGAAACAGCAGCAGCAGAGAGAAAGAAAGAGGGAGAGATGGAGAGAGGGAGGGAGAAAGAAAGGTAGGGAGAGAGCCAGGGAGAAGGGTGAGGAATCAGGTGAGAGGTAATCTGTTTTCAGAACACCGCCAGCTTACCCCGGTGGGGTGGGGTGGGGGTCGTCGTGACCTACTCCAACAATGTTGACCCAAATCACAGTGAAAGAGCAAGAAACACCAGTAGGGGCAGGTTAGTGAGTAAAGGCCTACACAGAAAAGATGTGGAGGCGATAAGGTTGACTGCAATATTCAGGCTTTTGCTAGTTTAACAATTATTGTGTAATGAATAAGAGACGTGCAAGACTCTGTACTCAGGTAACAGACCAACTTTTTGTAACATGAGTTTGTTTGCTTTCTGCCCCAGTGGTAGATAGCGCCTCTTCTCTGCACACTATAGCTTTCAGGCCATACCATAATTTACAGGACATGCTAATGTAACGGAGGCCAGCTAGCGCGGCTAGCTCGGCGGTAGTGTGTAAATCCTCATCACCCAATTCCATGGGCGCTTCTAACACGCTGAGTTAGAAGCTTGGGCTTTTAGCTCAGTTGGTTAGAGCGTTCCACTCCCACGCCGGGAGTTTGTAGCTTGCGGGGTGGCGGGTTCGAGACCCGTGTGCGGTGCGGACCGCCACCGGCTACACTAAACTAGCTAGCAAAACAGTAAGAGTAGCTAACTTCTATCCTCTAGGCTAGCCAGTGAAACCCACCAACATTCAAGTAACAATGGGAGATTGGATGGGTATCTTTCAAGATTGGAAAAGACCTCTCACAATTTCAGTCTATTAAGATCAGAATGAGATTAAACAGACCACGCCAACCAAGCTCAACAAGTGAATTGATAAGTGGCCATAGATTGGAGAAAAGCCACAATATTAAACATGTTCGATAAAGTCAGAACTTCTGTTGATTGCCTTGGATTACGTAATATTATCTGGGATGTTCCATTGTATCACAATCAAGGTAAATTATTGGGAAGTTGGCATGCAAATTTAAATTTTACATAGTAACAGTACAGGTATCTTACGTTTTTCAAAACACCCTGATCCAAATTCAATCTTTTCAAGATTACAAAATCTGATTTACTGGCACCTTTAAACTACACATTACAGTGAAGTAACCTACTGGAAATATTAAAATCATAAGACAGAGAAGACAACAAATACAAACATATCTCCACCTGAGTCCATCTCAGTCCGCTGAGACTTCTTGTAATTCTAAGAATTACAGTATTTACCAAACTAACATTAAAATACATGTAACTCCAATGAAGAACAAATAAAAGTTGACTTGTTTTCTAAAATGTTGCCAGGTTTTACCATGTTTTGTTCTGGAAATCCACTTCTTTGTTAGGATCAGAATAATCCTGTTTTCCTTGGCAGAAATGAATCATACTACTACCAAAAAGTTTTGATCCAATCTATTATCCGAAAACTGGCCAGTATAAAAAGACTGACCGGATACCTTTTGAGCAACAGGGTATAGGACAAATAAATCTCAGTTCAATTACAGTCAGTGCAAAGATGGAGCTAACAGGCCTGAAAAGTTACTTCTAAAGCCTGTTAGTCAACAAATAGAGAACAGCAGCTAGCAACAGCTTTATTATTAGCTAACACAAGCACACAGTTATTCGTCAACTGTCCTGGAAAAAAAAATGCTGATTATGAATAACTGATGTAAATGTAAACCAAGGAAGAAATCCACCCTACCAACTGGGAATTCACCCGCATTACAGTAAATCAACTTGCTTTTTATCCAGCTTTTGCAAGCAATGGTGCTAATAACACATAATAACATTTACTCCCACAATTTTATTTTGTCCCTAAACTGAGGCTTCCAGGAAAAAAAAATGTAATGTGAATAAAAGCCTCAGTTATTGTGAGACATATCCACTTTGGGCTCTGGATAAGTCTTAACACCACCAGCTTCTGGCATGAGTTTTGAGGAGGGGCAGAGATTCTGAAAGTGCCCTCTATCCTGGGTGTTAGGGATCACTGAAAAGTGACATCTTCACAGGTTAGTTCTCCATATCGACTTTTTGTATTTTGGTCGAATGCCTCTGTCAGTTGATATGGCCCAAGCTGTATGATTAACTTTTTGTGTCTGGTGTTATCACAAGCCTCCTCTCACTCTCTCTCCCACTGCCCTAAATAGACTTCTGCACAGGCTATGTTATCAGTGGCGGCTTTTGTCAGGCAGTTGTACATCTGGAGAGCGACAAAAGAGCGTTTCCAGCAGAGTTGATGTTGCACACTATCTCATGAGCAAGCGACTTCTTTTAAACCATTTCCCATGGGCTCAATTTCTACAAGCAATATTTCTTTCCTCCCGTTGTACACATGAAAAGACTCCTAGCATTGGCTGATCGAGCTCAGCAAAACTCCCAAACACTGCATAGTGAATAGAGCACAAAAAAAAAAAAAAAAAAACATGCCGAGAGTGCCACTATAGATCAAGAAAGCTCATGAGCCAAAGCATATGAGAACGCCAAGTTCGCACGAGGAAAAAAGAGCAATGACAACCCATGCACTGTAAACAAGACACTGAGTCCCCTGCAGGATTTTTTTTTTATTTTTATTTTTTGCACTGTGTAGGACTTTGCAGGACGCTGTGGCAGAGACCTGGAGCTCTGCATCCCCCGCAACTGCCCAGGGGACAGCATGGCACAGCGTGGCTGCTTTGCTGATGCTACTTCTGCTGCTGCTGTTGCTGCTGCTGCTGCTGCTACTGCTGCTCCACTGGACCGGAGTGGACTAAAGCGGACGGGATGGGATCAGACTGGACTGTCTCGCGGCCAGAAGGGGAGCGAGCACCTGCTCTCTGTGGCCACGAGCAGCACGGGCAGCATACTAACCCCCGACAGGCAGCCTCGGCTGCCAAAACTGATAACCCCTGCACAGCTGAGGAGGGCACCCTCTGACTGAGAGTGTGAGTGTGTGTTTGTGTGTATGGGATGATGATGATGGTGTGGTGTTGGGTGGAGGGGAGGGGGGTGGGGGTGGTGCAATGATGCCCAACACATCTGCGACCTGTAGCATAACACGGGCAAGGAGGGGAACGCGAGACACAGAGAGAGAATGAAGAAGTGAGAGAGAAAGCAAACATGCTCTCTATCTCCATCATACGAAAAGCACTAATCCTCCCCCAGTGACTCGAATCACTATTCATTTAACGGCCCGCGGTGGCCACTCAATCAGTCTCTCGCAGGCTGCACCCTGACGTCTGGCAAGCCACCGGGGAGAGCGAGGACGGAGAGGGAGAGAGAGGGAGGGGGGGAGGTTGGGTGGGTGGTGGGGAGGGAGAGAAAAGGGGCTGCCGGCGGCCGAGGCAGGAGGCAGCAGCCACTGCAGCACTGGGACACTGGGGCTGCTGCGGAGGCTGGGGGAGTCAGGGGGAGGGGGTGGGGGTTGTAGCCGGAGGCTGTGGAGAAGCATACAAGGATCTTTTGAATGGGGGTCATAGAGGATGGTGTGTGAGAGAGTGTGTGCGTGTGTTAGTAGTCTATGTGGGTGTGTGTGCCTGTGTGTGTGTGTGTGTGTGTTCAGCGGGGGTAAATTAGATGGAGAGATTGTAGGTGAAGAGGGTTTGTCCCCTCCATCACAAGAGAGAGAGGAGTTAAAGAATGAAGGGGGAGGAGGGATAGGGGGATGTGCAAGAAGAGAAGACATGGGAGAGATAGGCAAATGATGAAGAGCTCCCGGACGTCTACAACATTCAGGGAGCACTGGTGAGAAAAAGAGAGGGACAGAGAGATGAGAGAGAGAGAGAGTGAGAGAGAGAGGAGGGGAACGGGATGTTGTGTGCTATTTGTGTGTTAGGGGTGAGTGTGTGTTTGAGTGGGAGAGATGGAGGGAGGGAGAGAAAGAGGGAGGGAGGGATATCCACTGCACTGTTGTGTGACTGGAAATTTAATAGAGAGAGAGGGGGGTAGAGAGAGAGGGAGCAGGAGGGAGGGAGGGAAGCAAGGCGGAGGAGGGGAGCTAGCTAGCGAGCGAGGCAGGATGCAAAAGCAGAGAGAGAGTGCACCCACTGGTATAGAATTCCCGGGGAGCGCTATAGGCTGTGAACAATGCTTCCTCACTATTCCATAGCAAAGGGTGGAGAAATGGGGGTAGTGGGCAAGAGGTGGGGATGGGTTGCAGGAGAAGAGAAGGAATAGAAAGAAGCAAAAGAGAGGGAGAGAGAATGGACCTCATCGTATTGATGCAATGTCGGTTGAGTGAGTACTCTGTTGTATGCTGCAGAGGGACACAGGAAGAGAAGAGGGGAGAGGAGGAGGAGGAGGAGGAGGAGGAAGAGGACAACTGCTAGTGGAGGGGTGCTCACAAACATGACTGGGGCTTAGAGTAGTCACTGGACCATGCCCAGGGCCCTGTGAGGTAGCAGAACGCCACAGTCAGACGTGAACTCCATACCATACCCGGATTCTATGCTCTCCCTCATCCACAGACAGTGACGATGGAGAGGGAGAGAGAGATAGAGCGAAGTGCTGATAGTAACCCTCCAGCACAGAGGGTAACAGGCTGTCTAACATAGAAAAGACATTGTGGTTGGGTCCATACCCTCCATTATGAATTGTTATTTGTGAGACAAATGAAGCAAGTGGTCTCTCTCTCTCTCTCTGTGTATGTGTGTGTGTGTGTGTGTGTGTGTGTGTGTGTGTGTGTGTGTGTGTGTGTGTGTGTGAAAGAAAGAGAGTGTGTGTGTGTTTATGTTTATTTGGATGTACACATATAGACTAACTGGTTTTCTTGGTCAGAGTATAGAATGTTATATTTCACCACCAGTGCTAAGAGTCTTTGACAGACCTCTCCAGCCATCTGTCTCCCTCGATCTTTCTCTCTCTCTTTATTACACACACACACACACACACACACACACACACACACACACACACAGTACAGTAGGCTACTGACCCCTCGATCTGCCAATCACATTATCACCCTACCAGACTTACAACCCCTCTCTATCTCAGTATGGACTCATAGCAATGTCTCCAAGAAAATCAGAGTGAACTGGGAGGAGACTTACTTGTCAGGAGCGCTTGAGAGTCAGCTGTGAGAAGTAAGCATGCTCCAGGGTGGCTTCAGCTACTGCCGTATGTGCCTGAGCGTTGCTAAGGGAACCAAACAGAGCCTACCCTACAGCCTGTACAGGCGCTTTTGCCATATGTCTGTTTCACACAAGCAAATAACGCATGCAAACACAATGTATGGAGAAAGAGAGAGGTGAATGGTCAATACTGTCTATCACATGGATTCAATCGCGTTTGAAGCACCGCCTTTCTCCCCATGTGGTACTGTAGACAGAATGACATGTGTCGTGGATGAGTGGACATGTGACGGCCAGGACCTAGGCTACCCACTGGAACAACTCACCCATGCCACACCTCACCGGGTATGACTCCATACGCCATCGACCATGAAATGTCGGGCACTCTCTCTGTAAATGAGACCCAAGACTCATCAATTAATGCGCTTTCACACTACTGTCCTAAATTTGGGTGTAACCTACTTCTAGAGTTGCTTCCACACTCCATTTTCATACTTGAAAATACAGATCTAGCGCTTGTAAATCATTTCGAAACTCTGGTAAAGAGTAGCCTATATTCTATTTATTGTAATGCTCTTCCCCTCCCCTCCGCTGCCACCTGTCAATATGCCCATAGGCATCCTATGTAAACCTCTCTTTTGCACAGAAAAAAGTATCATGTGTTGTGCACTTAGGGGAATATTGTTTGTTGTTAAAACTGGGTATAGTAGTGGCTTGAAGAAGTAGCCTATACGAATTTTCACATCTCCATGGCAATTTATCTCTCCTCGTCTCTCCGTTCTTGCAGGTTGGAGCGATCTCAACCAGAGGCTGCGTGTTCCAGAGGCTGTGTGTGCTATTCTAATTTCATTTCCCATATGTTTGAGCAGGGCGCTTCTTGAGATTTGCCTTTACTCTGCTTGTCAGCATGTTCTCCCAACTGACCCGACGCTACACACGAACTGCCAGCGTTTTCTCGTGGTGGGTACTCGGCAGATAGAACTATGCTTGCTCTCAGCGTTGTGAGGAGGTGAATCAATTTGAGGGAGAGAGAGAGCGGGAGAGAGAGTGAAAAAGAGAGAGAGCGCGAGCGAGCGAGCGAGCGAGAGAGAGAGAGAGGGCGGGTTGGCGAGGAAGAGCAAGGGAGAAGGAGAGAGACAGGGGAGAGAACACATCGACTCTATGCTGCTGTCGTTTTGGGGATATATTTCTGAGGGCAAAAGGTAGGAAAATTACATGACATAGCATATTTTGGAAAAAGCGGCTGGCGATAATATTTGTACAGTATCATAATGTAGACAAAGACTACGGCTTTCATACAATCAGACCAGCGTGTATTTTACTCATTTGAAGTATGGCTATACTGTCCTGTGTCTTGTTCTTTATCTTGGGCATTGTGTTTGTTGATAGAGCAAAATTAATGCGGCAGCTGGTGTGTATGAGGATGAGTGTGTTTGTGCGTGCTTTTGGCTTTTGTGCGCGCGCGCGTGTGTGGCAGGCGGGCGCGCGATGGCGCGCATCCGCGTAAACTAATGAATTTGTATAGCTATGATAATGTCGCAGAAACGAAATGAATCGCCTCAATCCTCCAAAAGTACGGATATCTTGCGATCTTCACCTTGTCTGTTTTAGAATACGGAGATATGATAGCCTCTTCCTATGTGAATTAGTTTAATACAAAAAATTGGGGAGTTTATATGCAGGTTATTACACTCAAAAAATATATATCATGTTGATTGCTTAAATGCAAACACGTGGTAAAATGATTTGAACCTTATGTTTAAGGTTTTTCAGTGTAAATGGTAAATAATGGTTTTAATGTGTTCAAATAAATTATTTTGATTTGTTCTTTTTCATTATTTATGCCATAGTTATATCGATTTTCTCAGTCGGGGCAATGTGCTTGTATATGGATTATGGTCGAATTGTTTTGTCTGGAATTTCTGTCATTCATTCACAACCCTTTTTCTTTTGCTATTTTTTTCTATAGCATATTTACTACTTACTTTGGATACTATTTTTTCGTAATGCATATCACCGCTCGGCCTACACAAACTACTGAATCATGCAGGTTAAGTCTTGTAGAGCTCCAAAGGTGAGTAACAGCGCTCGTGAACACGGAGCTAATAGATTAACTCCTGTGAATGAAGATCTAGTGAAGGCTATCTCTGACACAATGCCACTGAAAGGATTTAAATGCTAATGTGAGCTGCAGTGTTTCAGCCGGCGTAGAATTAACACGAAGACGTGCTTAAAGTTACGAATGAAAAGGTTCTCGTGGCATGAGGGATGTCAGCTTGTTATGATCGCTTTTAGAGAGGGAGCAAGTGGGCCACTGGGGCACTTTTCAAACCCGAGGCAGCAATCTTGAACCGTGCCTACTTGAACTGGGCACCGCCAACCAAGAGCGTGCCTGTGAGCGCTGGGCCTTGGCCAGTTTTGCTTTTCAGCACACAGCAGTGTCATGATGAGACAGGAACTTGGAGGGATGATTCTGAAACAGAGTGAAAGCTATTTCTCTCAGGGTCAAGTGGTGGCTAAGGAATGATTTCAACAGGAGCCTGCAGGCCATAGGAATAAAAGGACAGGCTTGTTTTGTATAAGGGCTGTAATATACAGGATGGCCTCTTAGCTTGCATGCTCATTATGCCAACTCAAGATCAGCTGAATCAGTTGTGTGCAGTTGTGTGTTTTCAAATAAGGCACTTCGGATATATTTTTTTGTGGAAGATGACCACCATGGCTGCTTAATTTAGGTCTATTCAGGAAGATATGGTTCTGGAATGGATTTTTCCTCTCAGGCCTATTGTAGATTCAGTGTGATGTAAGAGTAAGATGCGCAGAAGTCTTGGGGGTAGAAATGTGTGGAATGCTCTTTTGCACAAGGCAAACATGATGAGCAACATATGTTTCCTTTCACAGTCACTTCCTTGACATGAAAAGTGTATAGGCTCTGAGATCTCCCTTTCCCCAATCACATGCATTCATTCATTCCAACACAACGTCTCCCACTTGCCACTGCAGACCCTTGTGTGTTTATGCGTGCTCCTCCAGGAAGGGGACCTCTATCTTTCTCATGCACCCCTCCTCCTGAAGGTGGTAAGCAAGGCTGTGTGGAGAGAAAGCAATTAAGATCTTCAAACCACTCCTCGCCATTCGGCGCTAGCTAGGCTAGGCATCTCTGCCGAGAGCCACGCGTGTTCCTCCCACCACCACCTACAGAGGCCGATAAGAGCATTTAGAGATGCTATCTCCTCAGCTTTTTCCCCCCCCTGTCTCTTCCAAAGCAAAGGCAGGGAGGTGTATTAATAAAAATCAAGCACCATGTTAGATTTAACGCCTCTTAATAACTCTGTAATGCCTCGGCAATGGCCTGAAGAGTGCAATTCATCAGCTAGAGGGATGCTGGCGTGTGGGTTTTAGTTAAAAACACAGGAGTAAAAATTTAAGTCGCTGGTGAGTTTTATGAACACTGGTGCTCTTAATGCCCTGCTTTAGTACATTGGCGCTCTGTCTTTGTCACTTTCTATCTGTCTCTCACCTCTTTTGCTGCGTGGGAATACAGGGAAAGGTTTAGAATTGTTGAGAAGGAATTTGAACACTGAAGGAAGCCTCTCTCAAGTGATTGTAGTCTTTGACTTGTTGTAAAAGAAAGATGTATGAATTCATGGTCATCAATAAGCGATCAGTGTGTATGGGAGTTTGTTTTCTGTGTGTATGTGCGTAGTATGTTTTTTTTTATTATTAATATAATTTGTATTGATGCACTGGTGCAGGAAAAATTGTATTATTTATAGACGTACAAACAGGTTTCTGCATTTAAAAAGTTGGTCTTTGATGTCATGTCCTGTCACTATCTTTTATGTTCTACAGAAAAAAAAATAGGACTGAAGTGACTCTTACCTTTACTGGGTCAGGGGGTGACTGGGGAGGCATCACATGTTCCTGTATGCCAGCCTCAGGGAGGATTTCACACAACATCCCCTATTTGTCATGTTGAGGTTAATGGATGGGTTCAGACCCCTGAGCACCCTGCCACTGCACCCACTTCACAGCGCTCACTCATGAAGTTTTTCCACCATAGCTGGTGATGGGGTGCCTGGTGGGGTTCATCAGCAAGACGATACAGATTCAAACTGTTTAAATCCCCCAGGCACTCAAACAGGTGAGAGAGAGAGAGAGAGGGAGAGAGAGGAAGGCCTATTTGAGACATCTGTGTCCTTGTGGTGTTTGCTTACAGCCAATTGAGCATACTTTATGCAACAGTGGACTGGGATTATGATCCTGCCAGTGGATCTGGTAGTTGTTACACTGTTATAAATGTGTTGTAACATTGGTTGTCTGTTATGGATTTTTGGATGTGGTTGGTAATATTACATTAGGTCATAGTAAATAGATTGCAAATGACTGGATGGATATATACAAGATAATAATGAGTCAGTTGTATCATAGAGTGAGTAATAATAAAATTATACAAAAATGCCTGTTCATTGCCAGTTGGCTTCTCTGGCTTTTATACACTTATAGTTTAATTTTGATATTATCAAGGGGAGAAAAATAGACACGCTCTCAAAAGAAGTGGTGTAGTTTGGGCCATTCATCATGAAAAAGCTGTGTCTAAGGTTAACTATCAAATAAACAAACAAACAAAAATATAGGCTATTACCGTATTTTGACAAAGGGGTAAATCAATTGTAAATCTAACTGCAGACAATGCCCAAAACCTGGAAGTGAACAGACTGCCTTGGAGACACAATCGAAAGATTAGGCTCAGTTCACATAGATTTGGAAAATTAACTTAGAAGTTAACTCAAAAACGTGCAAATACTTTCTGTGGCAATAAGAGGAACAGAATTTATTATCCGTCATGTGTAAATCAATGTCAAAGTTAAATAATGGAACCGAATGGGCTAATTTTGGTGTTGATAATGTTTGTCTGGCCATATACAATGGAAATGATTTTGAAAATTGTGAATAGTTAGAAGTACACAACTGAGTTTATAGCTTCATCCAGTTTGGAACAACATTTTCTTGCTTTATTAAAATATTAAAATACAAGACTACTAGAGTAGATGACTTACACTTTTGAAAAGAAATTATATAGAAATATTGTTACCTGTGTCCTATTGGCACTTTATTGTTAATATATGTGGAAAAATAATTGTCAAACACTAAATGTTTAGTGAAAAAATGTTCAAATTCCAAGTTATTAACAATGTGTGGGCATATAGTAGGCGTATATTGCATTATGTGTCTGTGGTGGAATGTATAAAAAAATATTTCTGTCTGACAGCAGACAGCGTTTTTAATTTCAGGTTTATTTTAAGAGGTATAGCTACCGACCTTGTAATTTATTGTAGACTCCATGACATTGAAGTATATTTTCTTAAGCATGGGCTGTTGACATTAGGCAAAGTAGTAGTGGAAACGCAGGAGCCAAATATGATGGTATACTATCTTGGTGATTCCCATCCTTGTCAATGTTTAAACAAAGTCAATGCGAAAAAAAATCAATGATTGAATGAATTAATTTTGCTAAGCGGTCCTTTAATTATTACCTACAGCAACATCACTCACTCAAACCTAATGAGGGAGATGAATACATATGCACACTGTACTGCAACATCATTGCGCTTATCTGACAGCACACACACGCACAGCCCCACACACACACACACACACACACACACACACACACACTTCAGACTGCCACCTGAAACACTTGACTGAAGGGCCTGCAAGGCTATGGTTGTGCGATGCCAGTCAACACAAGCTTCTAGCAACTGACAGTCACTAGAGTGAGACAGACGAGACGAACGTGAAGCTCAGACATATGAAAACTACCTCGAGCTATTCGACTTCTGGAGCATGAGCAGGTGGCCAGCTAAAAATATACAGTACATCAGCTTGTGTGTGAGAGAGAGAGAGAGCATGTAGATTGTGTTACCTGACGTTGGGCATTTATAGGTCACTTACAGTAGAGACTGATGCAAAAGACTGATATGGGCATGTCTGGATTCTTGCGCTTCCACAGTAGCAGTGATGGAATGATGCCTTGTAATCACTCAACCTACTGTACCACTTTCTCTCCATCTCTCTCTCTCTCTCTTATTTCTCATCCCCACTCTCTTAGGCACACACACACACACACACACACACTGTTTTCACACCAGTTCCAACAATATGCTTGAAATTGGGTTGAGCGCATACCCTTGTCCTCCTAGAGCAGTGAAAGCCTGTCTGCTGGGGAAAAGGCAGTGTGTGTGTGTGTGTGTGTGTGTGTGTGTGTGTGTGTGTGTGTGTGTGTGTGTGTGTGTTTGTGTGTCCAGCTGTGCCGGGCAGAAACGATAGCTTCCAACTCCCCATCCCTGGCTGATGCAGCACTCTCACATCTGTCCTGGCACCTACCTTGGCTCATGTTCATCTGTCGCATTGCAAAGATGGCCCTTACAACACCCACCTCCTTTACTCTCCTTTCCTTTCCTCTTTTCTCCTCTCTCTCTCTCTTTCTCTTTCACATCCTCCACCTCTTCTATCCTCTCTTTTTGATTTGGCCAGTGAGAGAGTGAACAGTAGTGAGAGAGAGAGAGAGAGAGAGAGAGAGAGAGAGATGCACTGCATGCCTGGCCTGCTCCTACTGCATATGTATGGCAGGCGATGTCACCTTGTGTGTGTGTGTGTGTGTGTGTGTGTGTGTGTGTGTGTGTGTGTGTGTGTGTGTGTGTGTGTGCATGGCCATGGGACAGAGATAAGTGGTCTGCATGATCTGGCTGAGATTCAAGTTCAATAACGGAGGGGGGGGGTGCAGGGAGCACTGGCCCGTTCTCAGTGTCAGGCCTAAGTAAGCAACACCCACACCCGCCCAACACACATACACACACACACACTCACTCACACACAACGCAAGGGCCCTCTAATATGGAAAATAAGTGTGTGTGTGTGTGTGTGTATGAGCGTGTGTGTGTGTGTGTGTGTGGGGGGGGGGGTGCAATTAGCCCTGATTGAGTTTGATTGAGTCCCGCCCCCCACTACCACCCCCGCCCCAATCCATCTCCACTCCCCCTGAGCCCCTCCCAGCTCAGGACTGGATGCTGTCCCCTTTGGGGTGGCCAGGCGGATTGTGGGCGCATCAATTATTGAATAATAGCCTGAGCAATGGCAACGGTTAGTGATATAAAATTAATGCCATAATCCAGCGGAATGGATGTAATTGGAAATCGTGGAAACATCTCCCCCGAGAGGACGTGTTCATTGTGTTACACTCAGCCGGGGTGCTGTGTTCCTTGTCTGTGTGTGTGTGTGTGTGTGTGTGTGTGTGTGTGTGTGTGTGTGTGTGTGTATTAGTGTGCACAAAAGCACACTAGACCCACATACTGTGTGTTTTTCAGTAAGGGATTTGAGCATCTAAAATTGTTAGGGTCAGGCAATAGTTCAGTCAAGTGTGAGAAAGCACATTTATTTTTAAACTTCAGTGCCAAAGAAAACAGTATGGATACAGTATGGATAACGTTCTAAGATCGAACGACCAAAGAAGCACTTTCATATTATGGATCATGATTTCTATATTTGGTGACAGGATTTCCCATGAACCTATTCAGATTATCATAAGCAGGAAATGATAGTTGTGAACAGAAAGTTAATTGTTTAAGAGATAAGCCTCCTAATTATTCTTCTTGTAAAGCATTTCAATCTTGTCAGAAGTTCATTACTTTCTTAATATGTAATGTATATTTTGTAGTATTGTATTATTATAAGTGCTGTAGATATCATATCTACTGAGATTTTTCCCAGTTGCAGCCATGGTTTTCTCCATGGTGTGTGGTGGTTTTGCTTGTAGGCTAGCTGGTATGGCCAGTGCACTTATATCATGTGCGATGTGTTTACATTGTGTTAGTGAAAACATCCATGTACCAGCCATCTGGCTCCAGCTAAACCATGTGTGCATAAGCTAATTAGGGATGAAAGCGGCTGGGGTCAGCATTTAGGTCAGAGGAAATATGGCCGAATGGAAACCCACATCGCAGCACATCCAAACGACTTCATCTGGGAATTTTTTTTAACAAATCTCAGAAGTGAGACACAGCGTATTTCCGGTCTCTTAAGTGTGGAATGCCAACGTTTCAGACACAATGAGTGGAACGCATGTTGGTTTATGCATGTGGAAAATGTATTATAGATAAGACTTGTGTGTCTTGTGCTTGTGTGTGTGTGTGTGTGTGTGTGTGTGTGTGTGGGCTTTTGTGACTTGGGAAGCAAACCTGCTATAGTGGCCTACCTATGGTGCCATTTGAACGTCATTAGACGTGACACTCTATGGTCAGGTCCCCAGGACACTGTTGGCTTTATCCACAACATGTAATGACGTGCTCAGGAAGAAGACACTTGGTAGTGGCAAAAGTCTTTCTAAGTAAAAGAGATAGCTGTCAGGACGCATTCGACTCACATGTACAGTGAGTGTGAGCACGGCATGCTTGGGGTTATGGGAACGTTTGTGGAATGGGCCCATACGTATTGGAGCTGAAGTGGGTGATGTGGCTACAGTTAGCTAGATGAAGTATGAATAATGCCGTCTTGGCTAATGGGACGCCCTTCTATTCCCATGTGTGTTAATCAGAATCAGAAAGCCAGCCAGTGTGAATAAAAGGCCATTGACCACGTAACCGTGACCACGAAGGCAAGCAATGTGGAGCGACTCACTCAACTGTGCTCACGTAAACACAACAAGGCCGATAGGCTCACAGCCCAGTCTGGGGTTCTAAAAATACAAGGTGAGGAGAAGTTTAGTGGAGTGGCCCGTTTGAAAAACGCTTTGAGTCAGGGGTGATGATGGAAATGCCACAACGCTGAGCCGTAAGGTGGCCGAGTGATCCAAATTAGGGCGGGCCGACTGGCGCATCGTCAGCCAGCCTCCTTGCCTTTCGTCTCACATGCAGGGCAGCGTCGTCCGCAGCCGATAGAAGTCAAGATGCGGTTCGATCATGTGTGAAGAGACCGCCGGGGCTGAGCATGAGGGAAGCGGTCAGGCTGCGGGTCGATCATGTGTAAGTAAAGCCGACTTGGGGTGACGGAAGCGCTCGCTCTCTCTCTCTCTCTCTCTCTCTCTCTCTCTCTCTCTCTCTCTCTCTCTGTCTTATCTCTTTCTTTCTCTATCTCTCTTGCCTCCGTGGATGTAGCTTAGCTGTTGCTGTTGTCTGAGATGCTTTGGCTGGAAGAAAGAGAAGGGCTTACAGTTAGATCATGTGTTGGATGAGCCGCTTGTGGTGATGCAAACAGTCAGGCCAGCGGAGTCCCAGGGGAGCTTCACTGCCCACCCCTACAGTGGATGGATGGGTGAACCCAGCTCTGATGTGTGTGTGTGTGTGTGTGTGTGTGTGTGTGTGTATAATATATTATGTGTGTGTATGTTTGGGGGGGGTTTGATCTGGGTCACTGGCCAGTTGAAAGTAAACGTGCCCCCGCCCCAAGCACATACACAACACACACTTCATCTCCCAACCCATGTGGAAACACTCCGAAAGGGCCAGATTTGGGTCTTCCCCCTGTTTGTCCCTGACTTAATATGTCTTTGTGTGTGTGTGTGTGTGTGTGTGTGTGTCTATGTGTAATTTTACACATTTTTCACACCAAGGGCAGATCAGGACTGTGTGTGTGTGTGTGTGTGTGTGTGTGTGTGTGTGTGTGTGTGTGTGTGTGTGTGTGAGAGAGAGAGAGAGAGAGAGCGTGTGTGTGTGTGTGTGTGTGTGTGTGTGTGTGTGTGTAAAGGAATGAGAGTGAAATAGAAAAAGAATTGTCAGGACTGTCAAATGGAAGAGACTGATAATCACAATTATTTTAGCCAATATTGAAATCACAATTATTAAACAGGATTATTATAGTGCATGCAAAGCAATGCACTATATTGTTATCTCCTGGCTTCTTATTATTATTTTTCTTCCACAACGTTTTTGTGCGATTAACTCAGCAGCAACCGTTCAACTTAGCAACTTCATTCAACTACCGTTGCGTAGGTCTACATTTGGTGACTTGAGCTAAATCGAAACTTTTTTTCTACCGTTTACGGTTTTTGCGTTATCGGCGATAAACGAGCGTCAAAAGTCCCATTGAAATGAATGGTGGAACTTTCAGCATTCTATTTCCCATTGTTGTAACCTTAGCCACTGTAGTGTAAACATTCCACTGGTCCTGCTGGCAGTCGGAACTTTAGGATCCATGAGAATTCTATGTCAACTAGAAACTATTATCAGCTGTATTAAATCAACTATTTCAACATTTTTAAGCAACTTTACAATAAGCAACTTTTTATGTACTTATCCACAATGTACACGTTGACGCAGCCAAAGGCTGCGTCCAACTTTTTCAACTTATTTAACTATTTTAACAAGCAACATTCATCCAACTATCATACAATTCAACTTTAAGCAACTTTTTCCTTTGGCAACCATCATCCTATGCAACAACTTCCACATTGATGACCTGGCAACCAACATGGCAACCG
The DNA here is from genome assembly GCA_027497455.2 of Sardinella longiceps. NCBI lineage: Eukaryota > Metazoa > Chordata > Actinopteri > Clupeiformes > Clupeidae > Sardinella > Sardinella longiceps. The sequence goes on from JAODXP020000014.1 coordinate 659,293, forward strand.
CTATATCCGCCCTAGCAACGGCCTAGCAACTACCTCAAACACTCAAGCTGCGTCCCGGGAACCACCCCCACGATGATGACCAACCACTCAACTTAGCACCCAACATGATCAACATGGCAACCAGCATAGCAACCGACATGTCCGCCCTAGCAACTGCCTAGCAACAGCTTCCAGCATCCTTGTAATGTCCTAGGAACTACTCAAACAATGATGATCTGGCAATTAACACAGCAACCAACATGATCAACGTAGCAACGGGCATAGCAACCGCCATGTCCGCCTTAGCAACGCCCTAGCAACAACCTTAAGCAACCTTGCAACTTCTTAGAAAACACTTCAGCATTGATGACGTGGCAATGAACATTGCAACCAACACGATCAACGTAGCAACCGGCATAGCAACCGCCATGTCCGCCTTAGCAACGCCCTAGCAACAACCTTAAACAACCTTGCAACTTCTTAGAAACCACTTCAACATTGATGATGTGACAATGAACATTGCAACCAACATGATCAACGTAGCAACCGGCATAGCAACCACCATGTCCGCCTTAGCAACGCCCTCGCAACAACCTTAAGCAACCTTGCAACTTCTTAGAAACCACTTCAGCATTGATGACGTGGCAATCAACATTGCAACCAACATGATCAACGTAGCAACCAGCATGGCAACTGCCATGTCCGCCTTAGCAACGGCCTAGCAACAACCTTAAGCAACCTTGCAGCTTCTTAGAAACAACTTCAGCATTGATGATGTGGCAATCAACATTGCAACCAACATGATCAATGTAGCAAATGGCATAGCAACTGCCATGTCCGCCTTAGCAACGCCCTAGCAACAACCTTAAGCAACCTTGCAACTTCTTAGAAACAACTTCAACATTGATGGCCTAGCAACCATATCATGTTTTAGTTCTATTGTCAGACATTTTTGCACAAAACTTTTACTTTGATAAAACTTTTTTTTTTTACAAAACTTTTACTTTTTTAAACTTTTTGCATGCACTATGTAATTTCCATGGAATTACAAATCTAGTTTTATTATTATTATTTTGAACTGACAATGTCCTTGGACTTTCACATTTCATTGTTATTGTTCCCCCATAAACTTTTCCTAATGTTGTGTGTATGTGCCATCCATTTCTGAGTGAAATCCCTAGTCTAGGCCTAGATGTTATTTTTTATCTTGATTTTTGAGAAATGACTGTAATCACAATTAGATTAGAATTCAGTATCAATTCCAGTAATATTGTATGTGTTTTGGAGTGAGTATGTGCTTGTTCTAGCCAGTGTGTGTAAGCTGAGATGTTCTTGCGTGACTGTCATGTGTCACATATGGTACACTGATGGTGATGAAGATGCCGTTGCCTGACTGATATCTCTGAAGACAGGGCCTGCTCCAACTGTTTTGCTGATGCCTTAGTGTGTGTCAAAACTCTAGAGTTGATTAAACATGAAATAGTTTAGCCCTAGCACAAGGGACCTGGAGTTTATCATCCACCAAAACATAAATGTCCACCCATGAGGTGATTTACAGCGCAATGAGATACAATTCTGAGAAAAAAAAAATTGACCCATATTATAGTTGTGATAAAAAAAAACTGAAAATCGATTTTCTGCAGTAATCAAATGGCGGAAAGCTGAAACACTGCTGTCTGTGATGACATTCCAGCAGTTATGGGTGTCCATTTTTATTTCATTTCACCTTTTTAGTCCATGGAAATGCAAATTGGAGTGGTGTCTTAGTCTAGCTCTAGCTCTAGCTAAACCAGGGACCATGCTGAGCCGAGCCGTGCTTTAGGTGAATGGTCACATGTTTTGGACGCTGCTAAATGTGTTTGACAAAGTGCATGTTACAGTGGCATGTTACAGGGACTCGGGGCATGGTGGGGGTCGATGACTGTTTGCACTCTGGTTCTGTTAAAGGTGTTTTCATTTGAGTGAGTGACCCTATGTGTGTGGTTTTGTGTGTGTGTGTGCGTGTGTGTGTGTGTGTGTGTGTGTGTGTGTGTGTGTGTGTGTGTGTGTGCATATGCATGGGTGAGGGCACTCCGGCATCAGGGCAAATAGATTCACTGTGCCATGAAGGGACAGTGGGTGGGGGTGGGGTGTCCCAAGGCACTGACCCAAAATGCCTTGGGAGGGAAACAGTGTGAGGTTGGGGGGGGGGGGTGAGGGGTGAAGCTGGGGGAGAGGGCGGCAACAGTGGCCATGACATCAGGAGTTATTACTGCGATAAATCAGCGATTCTGCTGCATGGTTAGGATGATTACTCCGGCTGCCATCAAGAGCACGTGTATCACTTAAAAGCCCACCCCAGTGCACTTAAAGAGTCACGGTGCATATTTGCCTTTGCTAACGGCCATTTTGTATTTGAATTTATGCCTGTCCACTCTGTGGAGTGGCACCCGGATGATGACCGAGGAGAAAAGGGGGGGTGGGGGGAGAAGGGGGTCTCAATGCGTGCTATTGGGAAGTAATGGAATATGACAATTATGTTTAGTCCATGAAGTTAGGCTATGTTTCGTTACGTCTTCTAATTTCTAATATGTTTTGATCATATGTTCAAGTTTGGTTTATTCATTTGCTGGCTAATATGCTATTTCTCTTCCCTCCCCCTGTTCTTTCTCTCTGTCTCTCTCTCTATCTCTTTTTCTCTTGCTTTCTTGCTCTTTCGCTCTCCGTTGTCCTTGACGGTGTGGTGGTTGCAGCTCCGTGCAGCAGTGAGCACTGTGTGAAGAGAGAAAGGGAGTGAGAGAGGGAACGAGAGAGAAAGAGAGAGAAAGAGCTCAGGCCGTACCCCAGTCCAGCCCTCCGACTCCAGTGATGGAGCTGCCCCATTTCCCGAGTCGCCGAGTCAGGAGCCGAACGCACCGCGCAGCCCCTGCCGACGCCATGGGGACACGCAAGATGGTGAGTGAGCCTGTTACCGTGGCAACCTCGGGCTCGCAAAGAGCGCGCTTCCATTTCGCACAGCGTGGGAGAGAGAGAGGGAGGGAGAGAGAAAGAGAAAGAGAGAGAGAGTAATGGGGTGGATGAAACCCAACAAGGGAAAGAGAGAGTGAGAATGAGAGAGAGAGAGAGAGAGAGAGAGAGAGAGAGAGAGAGAGAGAGAGAGAAACAAATAGAGGGAAAGAGCAAAATGTGTAGATAGGGCTCAACAAGCAAAGCGAAGGAGGGAGAGAAAATGACAGAGTAGAAGAAAAAAGCAAAGAGATGGAGAGAGTAAAGTGGTGGCTGGAGCTCCATGGCAAGGGGAAGAGAAGGAAGGAGGGAGGGAGGGAGAAAGAGAGGTAAAGAAGGAGAAAGAGAGCAAGGTGGAAAGGGCGAAGGGAGGTGTGAAGCAAAAACTAGCGAGGTGGATCTGTGCCCAGGGAAAGCGAACGAGCACACAGGAGAGGAGGCTGAAGCATAAAATAGAGGCAGCAATGGTAACGACAGAGCGGCGACAGCTAGGATCAGAGAGAGAGAGAGAGATAGAGAGAGAGAGAGAGAGAGAGAGAGGGAGGGAGAGAGAGAGAGAGATGGGGAACAAGAGGCAAGGAGCCAGAGGAGAGGACAGATAGACA
>JAODXP020000014.1:680361-692861 GCA_027497455.2 Sardinella longiceps
CACACACACACACAGACCCATGCTGTCACACCTTCCTCAGGTGCAGTCTGTCTTGTCACACACACACACACACATACACATACACAGTGGTAGTCCAGCATACTTTCTTCAGCTGCAGTCTGTCCTATCGCACACATACAGTACACACATACAGACAAACACACACACACACACACACACACACACACACACACATTCACACACAAAGAAAAGACCCAGTCTGTCATACCCTCTTCAGGTGCAGTCTACCCCCCTCACCCTCACACACACACACACACACACACACACACACACACACACACACACACACACACACACACACACACACACACAGAGACAGACCCACTCTGTCATAGCCGCTTCAGGTGCGGCCTGTCTTAGGAGCCAGCTCACACTGTGTGTGGTCACCATTAACCTTGTCCCTCTCAATTAACCTCCACCAGCTGGAGGAATTCACCCAGGCAGTCTTGGAGCTGTCTCTTTATGTGAAAATCTATCCCTGTTTAATTGTGATATTAAACTCCATCTCCTTAAAACCCTTCAAACTCAGACCCCTTCCTCTGTGCTGTGTCCTCTCCCCCCTTCTCTCCTCCATCTCCCCCCTCCCCTCCTCCAACCCCCACCCTCGACCAGGTGATTAAATCGGAGACGTTCAAGAACCTGCGGCACCTGGAGATTCTCCAGCTCTCCAAGAACCAGATCAGCCAGATCGAGGTGGGTGCTTTCAATGGCCTCCCCAACCTTAACACACTGGAGCTGTTCGACAACAAGCTCACGCAGGTGCCGTCGGCGGCCTTTGAGTACCTCAGCAAGCTGCGTGAGCTCTGGCTGCGCAACAACCCCATCGAGACGCTGCCGGCGTACGTCTTCAACCGCGTGCCGTCTCTGCGGCGTCTCGACCTGGGCGAGCTCAAGAAGCTGGAGCACATCTCTGAGGCGGCCTTCGTGGGCCTGGACAACCTGCGCTACCTGAACCTGGGCATGTGCGGCCTGAAGGACATCCCCAACCTGACGCCGCTCGGCCGACTGGAAGAGCTGGAGCTGTCGGGCAATCGTTTGGAGATCGTGCGGCCCGGTTCCTTCCAGGGCCTGGTGTCGCTGCGGAAGCTTTGGCTCATGCACTCGCAGATGTCGGTGATCGAGCGCAACGCCTTCGACGACCTGAAGAACCTGGAGGAGCTCAACCTGTCGCACAACTCGCTGCATTCGCTCCCGCACGACCTGTTCACGCCGTTGCCAAAGCTGGAGCGGGTGCACCTCAACCACAACCCTTGGGTGTGCAACTGCGACGTGCTTTGGCTCAGCTGGTGGCTTAAGGAGACGGTGCCTAGCAACACCACCTGCTGCGCCCGCTGCCACGCTCCGCCAGGCCTGCGGGGGCGCTACATCGGCGAGCTGGACCAGAGCCACTTCACGTGTTACGCGCCGGTCATCGTGGAGCCACCGACCGACCTGAACGTGACGGAGGGCATGGCGGCCGAGCTCAAGTGCCGCACCAGCACGTCCATGACGTCGGTCAACTGGTTCATGCCCAACGGCACGCTCATGACGCACGGCTCGTATAAAGTGCGCATCTCGGTGCTCCACGACGGCACGCTCAACTTCACCAACGTGACGCTGCGCGACACGGGGCCGTACACGTGTGTGGTGAGCAACACGGCGGGCAACACCACCGCAACCGCCATGCTGAACGTGACAGCGGCGGCCAGCGACAACTACACCTACTTCACAACGGTCACCGTAGAGACCGTGGATCGCGACGAGGACGACCTGGTCAACTCATCGGGATCGCCGGCGTTGCGCACCCACAATCAGACCATTATACGAATCCCGGGGCCTACGCCCTCCTGGGGTCTCGTACCGACCACCGCCTCCTCGCTCTCCTGGTCGGCCTCGTCTACGCGTGGCGCCTTCACCGTACCGGTAACAATGGATCCGACGTACTCGGGCCTGGACGACGTGATGAAGACCACCAAGATCATCATCGGCTGCTTCGTGGCCATCACCTTCATGGCGGCCGTCATGCTGGTGGTCTTCTACAAGCTGCGCAAGCAGCACCAGCTTCATAAGCACCACGGCCCGGCGCGCGCCATCGAGATCATCAACGTGGAGGACGAGCTCGGGGCCAGTGCGGGCGTGCGGGGCAGCGGGATCTCCGGCGGATCGACTATGACCCAGGGCTCTGGAGGCGGCGGTGGAACCTGCGGAGGCGGCGGCGGAGGAGGAAGTGGCGGCGGAGGACTTGGAGGAATTGGAGGAAGTCAGAGCCTTCGTCTGCACCACCCGGAGATCGTCAACCTCCCCAACTTAGCGCGTTCCGAGCACCTCAATCACTACTACAAGGCGCACCACTTCAACAACAACATGCTGGGTCTGGGCCTGGGTGGCATGGGCCCTGGGGTGGGCCTCAACAACAACAACAACCCTTCGCCCTGCTCCCAGGGGATGCCCACTCCAGTGCCCAGCTCCGGCGCCATCTCCTGCTCGCCGGTGCCCGTGTCGGTGGGGGGCGGCTCGGCCACGCTGAGCTCGCTGCCTACGCCGGTGCCCCTGCCCCAGCTCAGCATCCACGGCTCGCTCAAGGGTCTGATGGGCAAAGGGCAGAACTCTCAGATCGAGCCCCTGCTCTTCAAGAGTGGCTCCAAGGAGAACGTGCAAGAGACTCAGATCTGAGACACGAAAAGAAAAAAGACATAAAGAAAGAAAAGCAAGAGAAAATGAGAGAGAGAGAGAGAGAGAGGGGGAGCGATAGAGAGGGAAGGAGAGGAAAAAAGGTGCAGAGAGGCAGTCAGGGAAATACAAAGGTAGAGTTTTTTTTATTATTTTTGATCGGCTTGAGCTCTTGACCCCGGTGGGTAGGTTTGAAAGGGCAGCGGCGCGAGTGACCGTGGCTGTGTACAGTCAGGAGTTAGACACTGTTGTGAGGGGTCATGAACACTTTCACACTGAGTGTCAGAGAGAGAGGGAGGGAGAGAGGGAGAGAGAGAGAGAGAGGGAGGGCAGGACATGCACAGTATCAGGAATGGCACTCGCAGCCTAGCTCTACTCCACACACACACACACACACACACACACAGACACACACACACACACACACACAGAGACACACACACACACACACACACAGGCAAACAGACACACAGCACAGTAATAACCAGCACACGGACAAATGTACGACAACACTGACAATGACGTGCCAAACTCACACCAACCTGTGCCAAAGTGCAGCTGTTGCAGCGCCATCCCCACTACCAACCAATAGCAGGCCTACAGTATACGAGCTGTACAGTCCAGAGCAGAGCTTCTGCAGATTCTGTATAAATCATGCCATGGATGTAAACAAACATTTGCCAATCCAGACGGGAAAAGGCCACTGAATTCGATTCAAATACAGCCCGTGGCACCAAGAGCCTTGAAGTTATTTGTACAGACATGGCAGAGCTGTACTGAGTCGAAGCATATATAGCTGTAACAGAGTTGGATTTTTTTTTTTTTTTTTTTTGCTGTTTTTGTTTACACAAAGTAAGGCATACCAGTGTTTCTGCAAGGCTTTATTTTTGTGGGGAGAGTACCGGCGGAATGAAGTCCAACACAACAGGACGGACGCAGACCCTGTTGTGCCTCTCACAGTGCTCCAACGTTTTTGGAGACGTCGGAGGGAGGGAGAATTTGTTTTAGGAGTTGTTTAAGTAAACGGACCTGGTCAACCTTTCTCTCCTCTTAAGCACCTTTGGTGGTGGTTTATAGGAGTGAGAGGGATGACACACACACACACAAACACAAACACATGCTCACACACACTCACACACACACACACACTCCCATCTCTAATTGAAACATCAAGGAATACGCGGAAGAGCAACAGAGACAATGGGATATATTTAAAAACAACAAAAATTATATAAAAAAAATAACAATTGCATAACTGTGAAATTTCACAATATATAAATATATTTTCATTCAAAGAAATAAATAACAAGAAATCTTTAACAATTTTGAGACTGGAAGCCAAGGCTTTTGAGAAGTGTAGAACTGCTGTTGTAGCGTTTATCACTATGATAAACCTTTACTCTGGCTTAAAAAAAAGACTCACATAGAAAAAAAAAGATGACCACCTTTGCTCCTTTCTCTGTGAAACTTGGGCCATAGTGGACAGCTGGAAGGGAAACCATGAACTCTGGGAAATTGTGTTCGAAATAAAATGTTAGTTTTTTTCCCCTTTTCTTTTCTTTTTGTAGTCTGAAAAAGCTTTCCCCTTCCTGTTGTGTTTACATGAACAGGGTCATTGGAGAGGAGTAATATTTGATATTTGTTCTCCATTTGTTGCGGTGAAAATGTAATTGATGACGTATAATACTATGATATAATGAACCGTTCTCGTCCACCAATTTCCATATATGTAACAGTACAAAATTGTCAATGATGATGATAATAACAATAATAGATAAATGATTTATATTTTCAGTAATTATTTATAGCAAAGTAGAGGAGGTAAGAGTATTATTATTATTATTATTATTATTATTATTATTATTATTATTATTGACATATGCATTGTGGGGGAGTAAGCTATCATGTTATAAACATTATATATCCTATATAATATTTATATTTAATTTCTACATAGAGTTGATGTGTAGAAGTCATTATTGTGTGAGAGTTGCTTCTCTCATGGTGAAATGAGGGACCCACACACGCGTGCGCCATGTCCCTCAGTATCCACTGCAAAGCCAGAACCGTCCTAGCCTCATCATCAGAACCAGCCATTGGACCTCCTCATCCCCCAAAGGGCTCCTCCCCACCCCCACCACCACCTCCCCCAAAATATGGTGCCCCCCCTTCCAGAGCCACCACACCTCCCCATCCAGGAATCAAAAAGGGAAAAAGGAAGGAAAACGGTTCCCTGCCTCTGTTTTCTACAAGATGACTCATCCATCCTATCTGGAACTTGTGTGTTGAGTATTTTTGTTTTGTTTTGTTTTGTTTTGTTTTTGTTGGTGTTTTCATTTTTGTTTTTAATTTTGATGTCTTTTGTGTTGTTTTTATGTTTCTTTTTTTATTTTATTATTTTTTTTTTTTTTTGGCTCTCCACGTTGTTTGAGGTGAGTGATATGCACCAGGCAACTCAACGTGAACTGGATTTAACACAGGAGAGGAAATGACTCCCTTAGATTGTTGATGGGACTGAGAGTGAATGGGGATGCGGAATGCAACTAGCGAAGGGCTTTTGAAGCATTTGACAGGTAAGACACCCCCTCAAGCCAGGTGGACTTGAAAGACTAGATTGGAATACAGAGTTTGGGGTTAAGATGTTTTTTTGTTTTTGTTTTTTATTTTTAAATGAAAAGGGACAAATACATGAAAAATATAGAAACTTATAGAGATCTCTTTTAAAAGAAAAAAATACAATTACAATAATGTGTCTTTCATTTTATTTTTGCTTTTATCTAGTTTTCTTGCTTTTTTAAAGTGCTATCTTAATTGTAATATTGTTATTGTTATTATAATTAGCTAATATTACACTCGTTACTATTATGAGAAATGTTCTGTTAGCAGAAATCACTTCAAAAATTAAAAGAAAAAAAAACTGGCACATGAGATGGTGGCTGAATTTTGTGAAGTTGTTGCCGATTTGTTGATCTGATTGGTGTTTTGAACAAGCCTGTGTCATTTTCATCACATGGTTTGGATTGATTGGTGTTGGTGAAGTGCTCTGTTCTCTGACATGGCAGATGTTCATAATGGGGTAGGTGAAATGGTGGAGTCGTGAGCTGTCTTGCACAAAAGGGGGACCAGGCAGGGGGGTTGTGTTTGTGTGTGTGTGTGTGTGTGTGTGTGTGTGTGTGGAGGACATGTTGGGGTTCTGACCGGTTGCTCTCCGGAAGCTTCTGAGAATGCCAGCGATTAGCAGTGCTGAGAAGTGCGACTGCGCTGTGTCAACACCCCCGTTGCCACAGCAACAATGCCTCTGGACTAATGTGCCAAACTCTGTTTTTTTTTCAGGACACACACACACACACACACACACACACACACACACACACACACACATACATACATGCATAAATGCACAGATACTCATACAACACAAGCATCATCACATGTTCTACCTTCTCCTGAAATACACTCACATAAAAAAAATCTGAACACTCACCACAAACACAAATCAATCTCTCGTACTCTTTCTAGCTTTCTCTCTTTCTATTCTGTAGCTCCTTGCACAAGGCTCCTTCTGCACACACACACACAAAAAAAAACACACAGACACCACACACACACAGACACTTTACCTCTGTTAGCTGACACAAAAAGCACATAGTCTTTCAGTCACACATCACTTTCTCAAACACACACATGTATGGACACACACACACAAACACTCACACACACAAGCATATACACACACACCCGCTGCCACCAACCTGTCTGTATTCATCCGACAGAAGCAAATGGGCTCTCGCGGCGCGCCCATGCTCCAGCGCAGCATCCCCACAGGTCCCTGCCGTGCCGTTTCCCTGGCAACTGTTGCTGCCGCTGCGACAGTAGCACCCCCTCCCCACCCCCACCAGCCCCAACCCCCTTCCGCAGACGCGCCGGTCTCGGATGCAAATGTTGGGGACGCAGGGTGGCACAGGACGCCATTTTCAAATCACACACACATGTGTGTGTGTGTGTGTGTGTGTGCGTGTGTGTGTGTGTGTGTGCGTGTGTGCGTGCGTGCGTGCGTGCGTGCGTGCGTGCGTGCGTGTGTGTGTGTGTGTGTGTGTGCATGTGAATGAGCCCCCTACCCTATGTTGTCCCTGCTTGTCCTTCTGGGTCGCTGTCTTTTGCCCCTGTCTGTTGCTTTCATTGAGATGATACTTATGTCAGTCTTCGCATCACCTGGCCATGTTGACACACACACACACACACACACACACACACACACACACACACACACACACACATACCTCACCTGTGTCCTCTATGTGTAGCCTACTCTGACATCTCTGTTATCTCTGCCATGACCCACTCACATCACTCATCACACACACACACACACACACACACACACACACACACACACACACACACACACACACACTTACAAGTGCTTATGCAGTGTGTGTGATGTGTTAAATGATTGTAGTCCTCAGCAGAGATCTATACTAGTATTTTTCCTCCTATAAGAACCGAAATAAAACTCCCCTTTCATTTTTGGCAATTAGATCTAGCCAGTCTGTTGTCTGTCTCCCCTCTGGAGGTGGCTTGTAAGGGAAGCGGCTGTTGGTTGTTGGAGTCGAGGGGATGGACAAGGATAGTGATAGGATATCTTGATGTTTTACATCTTTCTATACCATATGCTTTGGCAATGCTGTTTCTTTATGTAGCCTATGGATGTTGTCATGTGAATAATTAAGTGAATTGAATGTAATTAACTTGAGGGTTTGGGTAGGCTAGAGGAAAAGCAAGGGTATGGTATTAGGGAAGGAGAAGGGCATAGGGTAGGAGTTGGGTAAGGGCTTGGTAGGGTAGGGTAGGAAAAGGGTTTAATTCTGCTGGGTTAGGAGTTGGAAAGGAATAGGCTGGTGTTAGGAGTAGGGGCATGCTGGAGCCAGAGAGGTAGGCAGGCAGGGCTGAAGCAGAGAGGAGCTGAAGGCTCCACTCACACACTACTGCAGTGACTGAGTCACAGTGCCTGGACACTCATCACTGCTCTTGCTCTCTCTCTCTCTCTCTCTCTCTCTCTCTCTCTCTCTCTCTCTCTCTCTCTCTCTCTCTCTACCCAACTAGCTATTCACTGTGATGCTCTCTCTCTCTCTCTCTCTCTCTCTCTCTCTCTCTCTCTCTCTCTCTCTCTCTCTCTCTCTCTCTCTCTCTCTACCCAACCAGCTATTCACTGTGATGCTTTCTCTCTCTCTCTCTCTCTCTCTCTCTCTCTCTCTCTCTCTCTCTCTCTCTCTCTCTCTCTCTGTCTCTTATAACACAAACTGTGTGGGGATGAAGCCCACCCCTGCAGCGTAAGGGATATATGCAAAGTATTATCCAAGATGAGACCATAAGAGTGTGTGTTTACAGTCAGTTTTGAAGTTCAAGTGTGTGTGTGTGTGTGTGTGTGTGTGTGTGAGAGAGAGAGAGAGAGACAGAGAGAGAGAGAGAGAGAGTAAGAAAAAGGGAAAGACTGAAAAAGAGAGTGGTTGAAGCCCCACGCCGCCTCCAGTTTGTCATCCTTGCCTTATTTTCAGGCCTCTTAATGTCAGTTTACATTTCTCTCCTTTTTGGTTTCCCTTTTATCTTTCTCTGCATATGTGTGTGTGTGTGTGTGTGTGTGTGTGTGTGTGTGTGTGTCCATGGTTAGTATTTATGTATATTTTAGTGTGAATGTGTGTGTGTGTGTGCGCATGCGTGTATGTGTGTGTGTGTGTGTGTGTGTGTGTGTGTGTGTGTGTGTGTGTGTGTGTGTGAGAGAGAGAGAGAGAGAGAGAGAGAGAGAGAGAGAGAGCGTGTGTGTGTGTGTGTGTGTGTGTGTGTGTGAGTGTGTGTGTCCGCGTGAGTGTGTGTGTGTGTGTGTCCGTGTGTGTGTGAGTGTGTGTCCGTGTGTGTGTATGTGTGTGAGCGTGTGTGTGTGAGTGAGCATGTGTGTGTGTGTACCCATGCTCCCTGAGCTGGATGTGGAGGATAGGGACGGTAAGATGAGGAATGGGGAGTGGGGGGGGGGGGACTGAAGACATCCATGCAAAATCCCCAGTTTAAATGAGTTCAGACTATTTCCTACAGCTCTGGGCTGTCGTATGATCCCTTCACTGATGTCCTTATACCCTGGGTGCGGGGGAAAAAAGAGCAGGAGTGTAGACTGGGATTTGGATGGCGCCGCAGGCTTTCTTATTTAACACCCGGGATGTGCAAGCAGCTCTCTCTCTCTCTCTGCCTCTCACTCTGAATATGTCACAGTGGAGAGTAGCCTCACCTGATACAGGAGGCGGGAGAGCATTTGAACTCTTTCATCTTGACCAATGCTGACCACACACACCTGCTGAAATGGACATTAGATTCAATTCTTTCATGCGCAGAACAAGAGCATCTTTGATGATATCTTTTGCTTTTGCTATGGATACAATGTAGGACATGTAACTGTACATGTGTGTTTGTGAGGTCTGAAATGTATTCAAAGGTCATGGAATAATCAATGTTATCTTTGAAAGATGGATCGGTTCATTTGAATTCTTATCCTTGGTTTGTCACAGCACAGCATCAAGTAGAATCTGTGTCTACTACAGTGCGTTGTTTTATAATTCAAAGATTTCAACAGGTCTTTATAGGCATGACAGGGGGAATTTTCTTTGTGTGTGTATGTGTGTGTGTGTGTGTGTGTGTGTGTGTGTGTATGTCTGTCAGAGGGCACCTCTGTCTTTTGGACGCTTTATTCAGTACAAAGGCGTGCGCTTTGTTCACGTGAGATGACACTCGCCTGTAATCTAGGCAAATCCGACAGGGCAGATTTGTGAGGTGGATACATCTAATAAGACATCATCATGTGATTAGCTGCTTTGTCTGGCATCTCATGGTCTCTCTCTTTCTTTCTTTCTCTCTCTCTCTCTCTCTCTCTCTCTCTCACTCTCTCTCTCTCTCTTTCCTCTTTTCCTTCTTCTTCTTCTTTTTTTTGTTTGGCTTAATGCGCTAATCCTTCTTTGTCTGGAGGCCAAGTCCCTGGAGGAGATGAGAGGGGATGAGGGGTGTAGGGGTGGGTGGGGGGGTATGGTGCGAGTGGGTGAGAAGGGGGTAACCCATGGCAGCGGCCTAGGCCCAAATCACGCCCATTCTGGAAAAGGATGTGGCGGAAGACCGGATCCTTCGAACAATGTTCCCCGGCCTACAGGAAGTTAGATGGATCATCATGTGCTCTTAGTGATGCTCCTTCATGGCACAGTGCAGACATACTGTGAACTGTATGTGTAGGTAGTATAGTGATGGGGAAGGCAGTGTGAGCATTAACATACTGTACATACATTGTGTGTGTGTGTGTGTGTGTGTGTAGAGAGAGAGAGAGAGAGAGAGAGAGAGAGAGAGAGAGAGAGAGGGAGGAAGTGAATGTGTGTGTGTGAATCTGTGTGTGTGTCTCTTGGTATGTGTGTACATCAAAAAAACTTACTGCAGGTCCACAAACATGGCACCACACTCCCTCCCTCCCCTCCCTCCCCAAGTGGCACAGAGCTGCTCCATTCTCTCACCCCCCGATTTAAAAATAGCTGAGGCAAGCCTGGCGGGTCCCCATGCATTATTGATACGCGTGGTGTCAATGATGCATACGGTGGAGGCCAATACTAATTTCATCCTCCTCTTTTCTCAAAAGGTTGAGAGGCTTACGCGGCAATCATTGCAACGCGTTATTTATTAATTAATCTTTTCATTTATTTATTTTTTCATTGGCATGAGGAAGACAAATCCTTTGGAATCCAGGCAACTTACAGATCCACTGTTTAGGGGTCGTCTTTGCAGTCGTTGATGGTCAGAGCAGTGGCAACTGTGTTCAAATAGGTAGATTCATTGCATTGTATTGTATTGTATTGTATTGTATTGTGAGAGCTCGGAGAGCAGTAGGGTAGAAGTTCATATGGATCTTTGCATTTGTTTTGGTAGCTGCTGGTGTTTGGAAAATTGACAACTGTTGCATTTGATATATAGGCCACTTTTCTTGAGAGATAATCAAATTGCATTTTGTGTGTTTGTCTTTGTCTAAAAAATACAGGGGAGGCTTTGTTTTCAGTTGCCAGTTAACATTGTGTGTGTGTGTGTGTGTGTGTGTGTGTGTGTGTGTGTGTGTGTGTGTGTGTGTGTGTGAGAGAGAGAGAGAGAGAGAGAGAGAGAGAGAGGGAAGGGAGTGAGATTGAGAGGGTAGAGAGAAATTACAGCTGGGTTATTTGTGTGTGTGTGTTTGTGTGCTCTTTTTCTCGCTGTGTGTGGTTTTATAAGGGGAATAGGATCAGTTGTTTGCGGCCCTTGCTTTTGCGTCATTGGTGCGATGCATACAAAAGCCTGCACACAGCTCATCAAACACTGATTGCCCCTGAACACATACAAGCATGCATATGCACACACAAACACACACACACACACACACACACACAAATGGGAATTGAGTGTTATATATTCAGATTGGGCTCAGATGCGCCCTCGGTGTGATTGCATTGTCTAGCTACCTCAGCAAGCTTCTCAGCTCCTGGCTTGATCTAGCGCTGGCAAGGCTGAGGGTGAATACCATACTGGTTGCTTTAGCAAAATGAGGGATTTATTTCTATTTGGAATAGTAAGCGGGAGTGGTGATATGTGTGTGTGTGTGTTGTGTGTTTGTGTGTGTGTGTTGTGGGTCTGTCTGTGCGTATGTGTCTCACGATTAAACAGTGTTGTGACAGGCACACAAAGACACACGTAGGGGGTGCTTTAAAGCAAACACACATACGCACACACATACACTCAAAAAAATACACACACTTTAATGTGTGTGTGTGTGTGTGTGTGGATGTCCGCATGCACCTACATACGTGCCCACACGCACATAGAAACACACTTCACATCATAATCATAGGCAAGGCAGGTTCCCAAGGTCCCTGTGTGTGTGTGTGTGTGTGTGTGTGTGTGTGTGTGTGTGTGTGTGTGTGTGTGTGTGTGTGTGTGTGTGCGTGTGTGTTTGTTCTGCCGTGTCCTGTCACTCCAGTCCTGAGCCACCATATTTAAGCAGCGCAGCAGCTGCAGCATCACCATGCCGCTTTACATCTGCGTTTCCCTGGAAACTGTGAGATTTGTTTTTTTTTTCCCCTTCCTCCTCTTTCCTTCCCTCCCTTCCTTCCTCTCTTGTTCTGATGTGAATGTCAGTCGCTTGATGAGTGACAGGAGCTGCCAGTCCGCGTTGTCGCCAGGCGACCGCTGATGCCATGTGTCGTGCCCGTGGCAGCCGGCGACAGCCCTGAGGTATGTAAGGTTTCTGTCCACTTCAGTCAATTTGGGCCTCTTCAATTCTTTTTGGTCTCTCCTCTTTTCGGCCAGGTCATAGCAGAGACCACGTGATGATGATGATGATGATGATGATGATGATGATGATGATGATGATGATGTGATGGATGCATTTTTCTGATCAGGACTATGGCTAAATGTATTGAAGTAGGCCTACAGTATAGATTGTAAAAAATTATATCCCTAAAAAAATAAACATATGGTAATCTGGCTGCCTTAAAATTCTACGTTAACTCAATCTGAACCTTAGTCAATTATTTTTTTGACACCAGTGAAATTATGATTTGTAGAAGTAGCAATATTGTATTAATTGCACCATTAATTTACATGGAAATACAATGCTTTCTAAGTTGTTTTAACAACAGTGGTTAATCTTAGAAATCTTAAGAGTAAATATCAAGATGACAAAAATGGCAAAACATTTCTGACAGTGTAACATAATTTATTGAATTATTTATTTATATTTTCCTACCTTTTTTGATAACGAAAGATGTCTGTGTGTATTATTAGCT
>JAODXP020000014.1:700361-720361 GCA_027497455.2 Sardinella longiceps
CAAAATAAATTGGAATAAGCTATCGATCTGTTACTGCTGAATGCAGAAGTGAGAGCCAGGTGAGAGGATACGTCATATCCAAACTGAAACATGTTTCAATTGCATTGTTCCAGACTGTGATGGAGTCAACAGTCGGCTTATTAGTCAGGAGTAACCATAAATGAGGTGACAATAGAACGTACGTTGCTGCTTAAGCGTCTGCTAAATGCATAAATGTAAATAACCAGAACCTCAGAAACAGCTCAAAATACTTGTGGATTTGTGAAACATTGAAAATGTAATATGCCTATTTTCTTAAAAAAGAAGTCAATATTCAGCCTACTCATAATTATTTCCAATCCATGCATCTTCACTTCAGCAAAAACTGAACTTGTCTCCATGGAAAGGGATAGCCAGATGAGGGACAGTGAATGAACCAATCAGATTTCAGACAAAGCCCTACAAGATTTAGAGGACCAGAGGACCAGGTATCAATTTCCTTAACACTGCTGATAATAACATAATAATGCTTTGTACTGCAAATATAGAGGGAACCTCAGTTGTTACAAAGAGATAAGCCGAGGTAGACAATAAATTCCCTATCCAGCAATTTATATTCCATTCTTGCATCCACCCCGCTTCTGTATACGGGATTATTCCCTTTGCTCCAGATATCAGTTCATGAACATATGGCACAGGGACCAATAGCTTTCTTTCATTTCTTCTTTGGATTTGGACTAGACTGGACTGGACTGGAACTGTTTTGCCATTAAACTGTAAGTATTTCTTTATTTTATGAGATAAATATCTTACAGGTGACCTGAATGTTTTTCCCCACTACTGTATTCCACCTTACTTAAAACGATATGCTATATGGAGAAATACACTCATTTCCACCAGTTCTTGAGTTAAACTATTCAGTTTTACCTTCATCCAGTTCATCCAGCCATTCTTTGAGTATGATGGTACCAGTCACTATGAAAGAGTCTTTGATGGTACATTTAACTCCAGCCTAGCATAGATCATTAAATCAGATTAGGCCGTTAGCATCTGTCCTAATAACATCAGGCATATGACTTTATATGTTATAATTATAATTTTGCTGATATGGTATGTCTATTACAATCATGCATGTGTATACTGCAGGCCCTTAGGCCTCTTGCATGATGTGATGGGAATGGTTTGAGCTGCATTGAGCTTTTAGCAGTTCAAGATGACACGTTTAATCAGTTCAAATATTCTTATGACCTAGTACATTGATGTCAAATGATAAACAGGTTTTCATTTTTAAAAAAAGCCTTTTCTTTTGTAAAATGACACCAAGATAAATTTGTTTTGCTCAGATAGGCACATTTTTTTCATATTTTTGGTGATCAGTGAATGTGCAGAAGGATTCATGTCAGGCCACAGACTTGGCCTGGTCATATACCTTTTTTATATTTCTTTGAGAAACTCTGTGCTTTAAATTGGTATTGTGTTAGAATAATCCTCTTCTGTCAAAACTTGTGGAGACAGGGAGTCATCTTGTCAGTCAGTATTTTAGTTTTTTTTTGCGTGGGGAAATGTCATCTGTCCTACACCTTGTGCTCTGTAGCTGCCCTATATAATCTCTCACTGTTGGGACAGCACATTCACTGTTGTGCATACCAAAAATAAAAATGTGAGACCCTATCGGAGCAAAACAAATTTATCTTGGTCTCATTTTACAAAAGAAAGAGCTCCCAATAGGCTCTCATCGAGTTTCTTTCTATGTTCCTCAGGAAAGTTTAATCTTGGAGTTTTTTGAGCAAGAGCAAGCAAAGGGTTTTTGTCTTGGATGCCGTCCATGGCAGTTGATGTTATGCAATGTGCCTTTGCGCTGTCTGAGCCGTCACAGAAACGATTTTCACCGATAACCCCAGTGCCCGTGTCTTAACTCCGTGCCCGTCTGCTTTTGTGAGCTTGCTCAAGGAGAGAGCCATTCCTAGTCCCCTTTCAAGAAGAGGGACACTGAGATTCTAATGTCTTGTTCTATACACAATAGTTTACTACAATTGTCTTTCCGCTGATTTTAGTTGGTCCTAACCTGATGACATTTCTCTATTGTTATCCATTAAGAAATGAAGACCAGGATCCAAAGTCCTGCATTGCATTTCTACCTCAAGACTGAGATTCCGTGTGCTCCTTCGAGGACAGCTGTTTTGATTGCTCATATAAAGTAAATACTCCACATATAATCCCATATAATGCTCTCTTTGAGAGGTGACAGAATTTGAAAGAATTTTATTTTATATTTGACATCGTTGCACTCTATTTATACTGTACATTAATGTACAGAGCTGACATATGTGTGATGGCATGTGGGATTTGGTGTGTTTTTGTGTGTCTGCATTTTTCTCTCCAAGACGTTGGCTCATCAGAAGAGATGTGGGGAGGGGTGGGTGGAGAGGCGCGATGGGATGAGGGATTTGAGGGAGCTGTGCTGTCACCTGGCTGAGCCGTCGGCGTGACTGTGAGCCACAGAGTGCAGGACAGAGAAAGAGCGAGAGAGAGAGGAGAGAGAGAGAGAGAGAGGGAGAGAGCTACGGCAGGCAGCTGCCGCAGGGCTTGTGCCCTTTCGCAGCAGCGGCTGATGCAACGCCAGCCTCGCCAACCGGCGTCTTACCCAGGGCACCTATCATCTTCTTCTTCTTCACCACTGCTGCCGCCGCCACCGCGCTGAATGCATTATGCAAACTACTTAACAATGCTCACTCACACCTCAGCCATCAAGAGAGAGAGAGAGAGAAGAGAGAGAGAGAGAGAGAGAGAGAGAGAGGAAGTGGAAAAAAGAGATGAGGAAAAAGAGTTGCAGGCTCAAGAAATAAAAAAAAGCAGGTTCTGGGTGCCTTATGCTTCCACTGCTTTGTTTGCAGTGCACACTGCACAATGAAATCCAAAGCCATGATTCAGAGCCCAAGCTCTACTCTCAGGTGCCTGTGGAAAACACATAGAAAAATGATTAGGGCACAGGAGCAATGTTGAGTAAGTGTCCTTGCATCTTACAGCTCCACAGAAATAGATTCAAACTTGGGATTATTTCCTTTTCTGAAGGAAGGGAAGGAAGAGGCCGTCGGGTCGATTAGAGAGTAGTCGCTGCCGATGCAGCTGAGGAAAAGAGGTGATTTGCATCTGAGAGGAGAGCGAGAGAGGGAGGGAGGGAGGGTGTGAGAGAGAAAGAGAGAAAATGACACGGACATAAATGTGTGGGATCAGAACAGATGGAGGGATGGGAACACCCGAAGGAAGACTGAAGTAAGTAAAATAAATAAATAAATAAATGATTTTAAAAAAACACAAAAAACTCAACAACATGGCTACAGGAGAAAAAAAACCACTACAATTTTTTTTGTCCATTTCTCTTCTTTCCCATCACTTTTTTGAAAGGTCAGATCATGCAGTCGGGTGAACTCAATTCCTCTCCATTTCGCACTCTTTTACACGTCACTCCTCTCATCTCTCTTCTCTTCTCCTCTTCCGCTTGATCGTTCATCTTGTCTTTTTCCCCACCCCCCAGCATTGCCTTCTGGCCCATAGAGGTCAACACTGATGGGTTTTTGTTTCTTTCTTTCTGCGTTTGACTAACTTTGCTTCAGATTCTATAGGATGGACATTCCCCACTAGATCACTTTCAAAGCAGGATCCCAGGATTTAGATCTCCGAAGCTCCACATTATGGCCTCCGCTTCTTACTGTAACTTCCCATGGGTCTCCCTCATCTCTCAACCCCTCTCAACCCTCCCTTTCCCCCTCACACACACACACACACACACACACACACACACACACACACACACACACACACACACACATAAATCCTCTTCACCTGCTCTTTTGCTCCACCCTCTTCTTCTCCCTCCTCTTCTCTTCGTCCTCCCTCTTCTCTTCCTTCCTCCTCTTCCTCCCCCTGAGCTGTCTCTCCGTCGTCCTGCACCGATGCAGTTGTAAAGCAGTAACCTTGGAGACAATAGCTAATCATCCATCCTGTACTTACCCTTTCAATCTCCCTCCCTCTCCAGCCTCTTCTGCCTGCCTGGCTAACACGGTGACGCTCTCTCTCACTCTCTCTCAAACACACACACACGCACTCACACACACACACACACACATACACACATCCCCATCTCCCCTGCTGTTTCTATCTCTCATCTCTGGTTTATCTTTTCCCAATCTTCTGATGGTTTAGTTTTTCATCAGCTTCACTGCTTTTTGATTATCCATATTCTCCCTTACTGTCGTTTCTCTCTCTTTCTCTCTCTCTCTCTCTCTCTCTCTCTCTCCTCTCTGTCTGTCTCTCACACACACACAGCTTTGTGTCTTTTTTACTTTCCTTTGTTTGTCCTGTAGAAGGACGTTTGTTTTCCTGTGGGGACGGAGGGAATCGACGTCAAGAGATGAGTTATTGATTGCAAAGCAGGAGAGAGAGAGGAGGAGGAGAGGGGAATAGTTAGTGAGTAAGAGAGAGAGAGAGAGAGAGAGAGAGAGAGAGAGAGAGAGTGACACCAGCTCTTGAGTCCATTTCAGCGCAAAGCCAGCCAAACCCCATGCGCGTGTGTTGTGGTGTGGCGGGCGGGCGGGCGGTGTGGTGGTGCAGTAAAAGCACCTGTATGCATGCCCCGATGCACACCGCGCTGGCGGAGTGAGTCCCTTACCTGCCCAGATGCCAGTGGCCCGCCGTGCCAACATGATCTAATGAGGGGAGCAGCAGGTGGCGGTGGCAGGGGCAGGGAGCTGCCACACTGGGCCCATCAGTGCCAGAGATGCCAATCCAGCGGTGGCCCCTGACTCTGGCCGCAGAGAGGGGCCGCATGTGGCACAACCTCCCCTTGCCACCCTCCCACCCCCTACACACACACACACACACACACACACACACACACACATTCATATGCAGCTGGGCTCCAGCTGCCTCTCTCCAACACAGCGAGACACCTGCTGCTTGTGTGTGTGTGTGTGTGTGTGTGTGTGTGTGTGTGTGTGTGTGTGTGTGTGTGTGTGCATGTACGTGTGTGTGTGTGTGTTTGTGTGTGTGTGTGTGTTAGTGTTAGTGTGTGTGTGTCACCTGTGGGTGCTAATATGTACTCTGAAGACCGCAGGTGACTGCTACTGCAGCGGATCCATCCATGTGCATGAATCAGCATGTGAAATTTGGCGTCACACTTTTGGTTTGATTTTTTTTTCCTGCTCTCTCCGCTTCTCAAGAAGATGTGAGGATCCTTGTGAAGGCAGAGAATATAGGACAGAGTACATGTCACCTCGCTGTTTCTCCTGTTCGCTCATGATTTATTTATTTTATATATTTTTTTCCCCCACCACACATCTCCTTGTCACGGTAAACCAAGAACATATGCAACAGAGAAAGTGGCATGCCTTCCTAATACGGATCAGTTCAGCACCTTCTTCACAGCTGAAATTGTCAGTCGCCGAGTTCCTTTGAAGTGCATCTCCGGAACGCCACTACAGCCAGTTACATCACAAATGGCACCGTAGCAACTTCCTGTTTCCATGGTGTCCATGCTGTTTTTTCTCTCTCTTTCTCTCTCCCCCCCTCTCTCTCTCTCTCTTTTCCTTTCTCACTCTCTTTTTCTCTATCTCTCCCTTCTCTTTTCCAGGACTTCTCTGAGCTCAGTATGAGGTTGAATCATCATGTAGGATTTCGGCTCTCAGAGACGATTGCAACTGCAGGGAGACAGCCTGTGCGAATGGACACACAACACACACACAACACACACACACACGCGCACACACACACACACACACACACATGACTTTATGGGCTGGGGCAAACAAGACGAGTTACGTCATGTTTTTCACACAAGGCGGCCTGTCAGGGAACAACAAACAAACACACACACACACACACACACACACACACACACACTCATTATATACAATCTAGCAAGAGAGAAGACAGTCATGCACAGTCTCTATGCTCTCACTCCTCTCACTTGTTATTAATTCTTGTCTTGGGGTCCAAATGTCTCACATTCCTAGACTACACTTGTCATATCAATGAGGCCCCCTAGAAGAGGCAACGAGAGAGACACAGACTAAACTTGTCGACACAAAACAAACACATATTTTGATGTTGTCTCTGAGCCTGCTGGTTAAAAGTTCACTCTGGTTATACCACATATGTATTGCTATTTTAAAATGGACATACTGTACAGGCCTTGTTCTCAACATTTCTAACTTGTATGTACATGGAGAATGTAAGATAACACATCACAGCCAACAAATGGCTCATATTGGAAAGGTGTGAGTGTGTGTGTTTGTGTATGTGTGTGTGTGTGTGTGTGTGTGTGTGTGTGTGTGTGTGTGAGTGTGTGTGTTTGTGTATGTGCGTGAGTGTATGTGTGTGCGTGTGTGTGTGTGTGCAGCAGGTGTCTCTGCTGTGCAAACACAGGTGATACTAACAAGCACACACACACATCCTGCACATAATGTACACACACACCTGTGGATAACGGAGCGGAGTGCATTTGCAACCCAGGCCTGTTTAATCAATCAGGTTGTGTATCTCTATCCCAGCTGACTCTTACCCTTCCTTGGATCAGGTGTTTGGCTATGGGCTAAGCAGACAAACACACACACATACACATACACACAATCCAGCAAAAATGGAAGTAAACTGTTCACACAATCTCTCTCTCTCTCTCTCTCTCTCTCTCTCTCTCTCTCTCTCTCTCTCATACACACACACACACACACACACATCCTCACAAAACTTGAAATTTGAATACTTTATTTAAATTTTCCATTAGCATTTCAAAATATAATATTCAAACATTTCCAGAGGAGATACATGAGCTCTTTCTCTCCCTCCCTCTCTCTCTCTCTCTCTCCTTCACACACACACACACACATACACACACAAAGACAAAACACCACGCCACTCCGATAATACAAATCCACACACTTAATCAGTTTTCTCTTGAAATCCTGAAGCCACAGAGGAGAAGAGAGGAGAATAGAGGAGAGAAGAGAGGAGAGGAGAGCAAGGACTCCCTTTCTAATGAGATTGCATTATTTATAGCGCAATCTGACAGGCCGACTCCTGCCATTAGGCTGATAATGAGAGTGTTGGATATTGATGAATACTTGTCTATATTTGTATTCGCGTGGGGGACACTGTGTCGCTCGCCGGCTCCGGCTCCAGCTCCAGCGCCGGCTCTGACAGTCACTGCCCTGGATACAAGGGCCTGTGCTGAGTGGCCTGACTATCTGCGTGCCTGCCTGGCGTGGTGGAAGGTAACAATGATGGCACTATTTAAAGAGGAGTGGGGGTGGGGTGGGTGGTTGGTGTGTGTGTGTGTGTGTGTTGGGTTGGGGGAGCTGCTTAAGCGGCCCTCTTGATGGGCCGGCAGAGAGAGCAGGAGGAGTAGCAGTAGGAAGATGAGTAGGAAGAGAGGAAAGAAAGAATCAGAGAGAAAAAGAGTGTGTGTGAGTGTGTACTGTGTGTTTAATGTGTGTGTGCGCTCATATGTGTGTGTTAGTGAGTGACAGAGTGTAAGTGTGTGTGTGTGTGTGTGTGTGTGTGAGAGAGAGAGAGAGGGGGAGAGAAGGAGGAGGAGGCGGAGGCATAAACGCACAATTGGTGATCAGTGAAGTCGCATTAGCATTGTTCACACATCCCTTGCCTCCACTCTCCCACCACCTCCCCTCCCCTCCCCTCTTCTCTTCCCCTCCCCGCCCCTCTTGCGGCCTCTCTTCCTTTCTTGCTGCAGCGTTGCCATGGCGACCGAGAAATGTGGGAATACCTCTGTCCTTCAGAGAGAGAGAGAGAGAAGGAGAGAGAGAGAGTAGGAGAGAGAGAGAGAGACAGAAGGCACTGAAGGAAGGAAGAGTGGAAGAGTGATGGGAAGCGAGGAGAGACAGGAAGAGAGACAGACTCTGTTGTGTGTGTGTGTGTGTGTGTGTGTGTGTGTGTGTGTGTGTGTCTGGCTGAAAAAGACATAGAGCAAGTGAGCAAGATAGACATAGACAGTTAATCCACTACTGATAGTTTTGCTGGGCATGTGAAATGCTACAGTGTCATGGCTAAATATATGCTATATGCTCACTTTTTGCAAACAAACACATCTACATACACACAGAGAGAGAGAGAGGAGAGAGAGAGAGGGAGAGATACACAAATAGAAACAAGAGAAAGAATAAATGCTGACGTCAAACTAGTTGGGCTGTGGCTCTCAAAGCAGTTAGAGGAATGGCATTTGAGAGCCATTTGCACACACACACACACACACAAACATGACTCAGATCACACACATCGTCTCTCCGTTTATCCTTCTCTGTTTCTCATCTCTTTCTCTCTTCCTGTCCCTCTCTGGTTCCATCTCTCTGTTTCTCTCTCTCTCCATCTCCATTCTCAAGCCAGGCCATCGTTACTATGACGACTAAACGGCCTAAAATAGTCAGCTTTCAACCCCTGCTCTTTGGTTTTCTGTGTTTATTCTCTCATTCAGGCATGCAAACGCGTGCAAGTACACACACACACACACACACACACACACACACACACACACACACACACACACACACACACACACACACACTATTTCTGCATTGGCTGGTCCACTATTTCTCTCCCAAAACTGACATCTCAGTTCACTTAGCTTCATGTCTGGGTCTCGAGTAACTCTCTCTCTCCTCTCTTTCTTTCTATGACTTCCTTTTTCATTTTTTTTCTTTTCTACGCCTCATCATATGTCCTGTCTCTGAGTCTCGCACTTCTCTCTCTCTCTTTCATTTTTTATTCTTTCTCCCTCTCTCTCTCTCTCTCTCTCTCTCTCTGTCTTTACCTCCCTCCCTGCAAAGATTCTGTTCAAATTTATTTTATTGGCAGCTTGCGTTTCCATGGAAACATCTTGAAACCATGGCAACTATTTGAACTGAGCCAAGCACTCTTTCAAAACTGCAGCATTCATGTCCCCTCACACTCTCCCTCCTCTTTCCCCCCTTTCTGTCTTATTAGAGGAGAGGACAGTGAGTATATATGTGTGTGTCTGTCTGTCTGTCTGTCTGTCTGCACTCTGTATACAGAAGTTCCTTTGGAGAAGACACATGTGCTAGATGCTGCACATGGAGGTTAGCATGTGCTGGATAATTATGTCATGTGTCACTGCATGAGTGTGTGTGTGTGTGTGTGTGTGTGTGTGTGTGTGTGTGTGTGTGTGTGTGTGTGTGTGTGTGTGTGAGTGAGTGTGAGAGAGAGAGAGAGAGAGAGAGAGAGAGAGAGAGAGAGAGAGAGAGAGAGAGAGAGAGAGAGATGGTTGGGTTGCAACCAATGTTTTAATCAGATGAAGCATGCATGACATGCTCTCTCTCTCTCTCTCTCTCTCTCTCTCTCTCTCTCTCTCTCTCTCTCTCTCTCTCTAATCAGCATTGTGATTCACTGACACAGCAGCACTTGTCTGTCCATCACCCTCAAGGTCCCCTCACATCAACCAATGCACTTGATTCCAACACCCCTATGTACAACATGACAACATGCTGGTACCACCACTCCACACACACACACACACACACACACTCTCTCTCTCTCTCTCTCTCTCTCTCTCTCTCTCTCTCTCTCTCTCTCTCTCTCTCTCTCTCTCTCTCTCTCTCTCTCTCAATTAAATTGAATTAATCTCAAAGGCTTTATTGGCATGACAGAAATATTATATTGTCAAAGCATCTGGTGCTAAATATAAAAAGTAGGTAAGGAGATTCATAAACAATGAATGTAACTGGTAACAATGGGCTGTTGAATATTACTCTTTCTGTCTCACTCACTCTCTTGTTTTCCTTTCTCTGAAACTTCTAATTCAAAAGGGCTTTATTGGCATCACTGGCATCAGAAAAGTAGTGTTGTCAGAGATGGCATACAGCAAACAGACACAATATCTGCCTGAGGGAAAACGAACAGGAGGGAAGAAATGAATGTGAAAGGAAACACATCATCCTAAACTTATAGATCTAAATTGAACTTTAGTTAAAAGGGGGAAAAAACTTATATTGTGCTAAATTATGTTATATGTCATATCTACACTTCTGTTTATATGGTTATTGAGAAACGATTGCTTGCTGGAGGTGTTTAAATAAAAAAGATTGGATCAGCCTGTGACAGCCTGTAGTATTCTTGCACTGCATTCACACCGTTTGCTGATTGGCCAGGATGAAATGAGTCCTGAGAATGCTAGATGAAGCACTGAAGAGAGATGAGAATTAAGTGTAGAAAGGCAATGGCCAGGCTAGATCAAAAAGGAACTTTATCTTTAATGTATGTATATGCCAAAACAGGAAAGCTATTTTATTTTAAACTTCTCTCTCTACCATCACGTTAGCCTGGCCATGACCATACCCTTGGTCTGCACTTCGCTTCGTACTACAAGGGTCTGGGATCCCAGCCATTGATAAACAACTGCAAGCTGGAGATGTGAACTGAAGAAGTTTGAAACGATTGAATCTGATTTCACCCAATCGCTAACGTTTACCTGTGACGTAGTCTATGTTATGCACCAGCTTGGTTGTGAAGTAAGCTATGCTACAAAAGCAAAAAACTCGACGTAATCTCTCTCAACTCCCGCCTTCTGCTCGCTGTGGTCGATGTGTTCGATGGCAACAAAGTCAATGGCCGGAATCCCAGACAGAGTCATGGAGGGAGAAGGAAATCAAGTGGAAGTATAGGAAGGCAAGGCCAGGCTACCACCATAGGAAGAGTGATGGACAGGAGGCTGATGGTGATGAACACTTACCATGACAATACTGCACAGTGGGCTCCAGAAGTACTCAGACACATTATGTGTGTCATCCATGTGCACTTAGGATAAATCCCCATGTTGCCATACGGACAGACAGAACAACAACCACAACAATGCTACAGTAGCTGCTGTAGAAGACAATCAGTTCCCTCAACTCTGTAAATCATCAGATTAACCACTCATATAGCACTTTCACACCGACAGAGAACCGTGCCGATGCAGGTTCCCCCACCTCATCTTGAACAGGCCATCGTGTTCACACCAAAAATCAGACTTGGTTCCCGTCGGGCTCCAAGTAAAACTTGTTTTTTCAAAGCGAACCGTGATGACATGAGTGAACGTCACCAGGTTAAGTTGGGGTCAAAGCGGAAAATAAACAAATCAAGGAAACGTCAGCAGGGATAATGAGGGAAATCAAGTGAAAATGAAAATGTGCAGTGATTGGCGAATGACAGAAATATTTGCTTAAAGGGACCATATTATGAAAATTCACTTTTTATGGCTTTTGAATGTGTTTCTTGGGTCTATACTGTCTCTACACACACTTTAAGTTTGATAAAAAGCCTCAATTGTTAAAATAGCCAATTTACAGTGTTAGTAACTGTTCAGCTGCTGTGTGCTTAGACCACCTGTTTAGAATTTTCCTAACTACGTATGTCACAGGGTCAGGTGGGTGAGGTCCCACAACATTGGCAGCCACTTAAGCAGCTGAGGGCAATGAGAATGGATAATTGCGAAATAGAGAGACAAGTTGGCAGCCACTTTGTAGCTGAGAACAATGAAAATGATCACTTGACTGTCATAGGCTACAGGGGAAATCGTCAATGTGTTGGCTGCAGGTGTCTAGTTACCTGGTGCACGCCCCCATGAGAAACAGCCTGTTCTGAACATTGGAGCTAAAAAAGTTAGCTTAAAAAAGCATAATATGACTCCTTTAATATTTGGAGGTCCACACATTTTCGGCAGAAGTTAGACGGCAGTATAGTAAAAGTAATATGCTAAACTGTCTGCTTTTGTGGCGAAGTAACGCCCTTTGTGGACAATGGGTCATGGGCTTGCATACAGTAAATTGGTATATACACGGGCTGTTCTCGGGCCAGCACTTTGGTTCCTGCTGTAACTGGTGAGGGAGCCGGCTCCGTCACCGGGCTTACCTGTCTGAAAACAGCAATAGGGTCCCAACTGACAGACTTTTCTCTCTCTTCCACAAGCAGGGAACTTAAGCACTGACTGCAACTGAGTTGGTCAGGAGAAAGGAGAGAAGTTAGGAAGAGCATGAATAACAGAGAGGAGCTTGTCCAGTCCCATATTAACATCATAGCCAACATTGGCACAGCTCTTCCCACTGGTGTGTGTCAGTTAGGCTCTTGTTATACTTCACTTTGGCACTTTGTCTCTTAATCAGCACCATTATGGCAGGATAGATATGGTTTGAGCTGTGTCACAGATGAAAGAAAACCGAGTACGGATTATGACATCTTATGGAAAATGCTGGCAGCTCTCCACTGTCCTGTCCATCATTGGTAATGGTGGGAATCCAGAAAAGGGAATCAAGTTGAACAGAACATTGAATGCTTCAGTTCACTGGAATCGTATCCCTGTGATATGACCAGTTCCTCATATCACTGGCAGCTTGTTTCATAGACCATGGTCAGTTATTTCTGATTATTTGAAAACAGATTGAAAAATTAATAACATTTTATCAAATTCATAAGCAAGCAAGCATATCAAAATGTAACCAAATGGATTAGGTTTGGTTTTGATATGCCCACTTCACTACCGTTAGCTGCATTTATTCATGGCATCTATGTGTCTGTGTTGCATGAAATTTGGGTATTCACACAGCTATTGACAGCGCATAGTAAGGTTGACACAGCAGGGCTACATGTTGATTCACTCTGGATAATTCCTTACAGTGAAGAATTGATAAAGAATTGGACCGATAAACAGAATCAACATTGGCATTGATATTGATATTGATAAAATCCTACCAATTCCTACCCCTAATCACCAGTTTCTGTTTTAATGTAAAAAAAAAAAGTGGGTTCAAGAGTCAAAAGTGTGTCTGCAATCAGGCCTGTGGGGGAAGTGGGTTTGAAAACACCTGCAACACCTCTAACCCGGCAGCTCGCGCTGAATTCTGAGTCCCATACATAATATATCAGGCCCATCTGGTGCGCTTCCAGTGCGGACCGGGTGCCGAGCCAGAGTGCAAGAGGCACGTTACATGATGAAATGTGCTACCTCTAAGATTGTAATGGGAGCCGTCTGGATGAGGGAGTCAGCCCAGGGGTTTGATGAGGGCCAGGCGGGAGTTGGTTGGGGCGGTGGGAGGGTTCCGAGCTGGGCTGGCTGGCTGGCTAACAGCTAGCCTGATGCCGGCTGCTATGAAACTCCAGCCGTGCAGATGAGAGGGAGACCAAAATGAGGTGCCTACCCCCCATCTCTTCCCCCCCACCCTAGTTCCTCTCTTACACCCTGCGTGGACCAGCCACAGAGAGAGGGACTCTTGAGGGTTCTGAAACAAATTGCATGTCAGAAGTTTCCTCTTCCTTGTTCTAATTCCTTTCTCTCTCTTTTTTTTTATTCATGTTTTGTTGTTAGAGGATCAAAAGTTTCCTTTGATTGTGTCTTTAGCAGTCGCTCTTGCATGATGTACTAAGGCATCTCAGAAGGAACAGACACACATAGATACAGACAAGGCTCTGTTCGACTGGCTCTCGCCTTCTTTGAAAAATTCACAAACTCCAATGTAAAAGACAAATGTTGCAAGTGTGAAATTTAATCTGTCCCACTTTAGATGCATGGGGTAGTAATCAATGACTCCCAGCCGCTAAAATGCATTAAAAACACTTTGATTTTTATCATTACAAATCTCGTTGTGGAAAAAATCTGATCAAGTGAG
This sequence comes from Sardinella longiceps, assembly GCA_027497455.2. NCBI lineage: Eukaryota > Metazoa > Chordata > Actinopteri > Clupeiformes > Clupeidae > Sardinella > Sardinella longiceps. Next base: position 714,005 of record JAODXP020000014.1, read on the forward strand.
GGAATTCTACCATCACTTCAGTTCATTTCGGCAGCATTTGTTTATAAAGACAGAGAAGATGAAAGGCGGGAAGCCACTAGGGAGACAGAGGGGAGCGAGGCAAGGGAGTCAACAGGGAGAAACAGCAAATTCTAACATTTATTTCTTATTTACATTCTTGCTGTTTTTCTCTCATTTTTTTTTCACTCCACTTTTTTTCTTCTGTTCCTTGAGCTGGAAGCTTATGTCGTTTCCTCCCCTTTTTTCTTCCATCTTTGTCTTAAAATAAAAGGCCCCCTCTCCACCCCTACCCTACCCCCACCCCTCCCTCATTTGTCCTGCAGCCACTAAGCTGTAATTAGCGTAATTCTTTTAATTAAAGGACCGTGAGGCATTCCCACCACCGTCTGCGATAACAGATGAGTCTGCACACCTAAAACTGAAGTGTCACTCACAATTAGCCTAATGGTCCAGCCAGCAGAGGCCTCTTCAAGACAGGTGAGTAACATCCGAACAGCTGAGGGAATGTGCTCCTCTTGACGGTGTGTCTCCTGTCCTGCCCCCTCATTCACTGCTTGGAACGTCTCTGGTAGACTTATTGCTAGAAAAAACGGTAGAAGCTATTGAGCTATTTTTACAGTAAATTACTGTATATGCTGTTTACGGTAATACACTGTTTATTACCTTTTTAAAATGCTATATTCTAAACCATGTTCAATTCTATGATTTCCATCTCTTCAACGAGTCTCTCTATGTTAGCACCTTATTTAAATAAATTAGTCAGAAAATTTGCATGCATGTGTGTGTTTCAGTGTGTGAAGCGTGTGTATGGGTATTGGAGGGTTTTTTTACTGCATAAATAATGCTAAGGTTGTAGGCAATGACTGTGTGTGTGTGTGTGTGTGTGTGTGTGTGTGTGTGTGTGTGTGTGTGTGTGTGTGTGTGTGCGACTGTGCGTGTGTGTCACATGCTGCTTATAGGCATGGTGGCCTTGTGCATTTTGCTTGCCCCTTCAAGCATCTACAATTTACTCATTACATGGATGGTGAGCTCGATAAGAGCTCTGGCCCTTTAATCAATGACTGCCATGACAGAAAGGATAAGTTGCAGAAGAGACTTTAACCTCTGTGTATGCTTGCATACTGTATGTGTGGGTGTTTGTGAAAGACTGTGTATCTAATATTGTTCTGCTTAGGCAATGAAAACCTATTTGTCATGCCAATAAAGAATTGAATTGATCTGAACTTCACTGAACTGATGTGGGGCCGCTTCCCCGATAGCGCTTACTCTTAGAGAACTCAGAAAACTCAAAACAAATATATATCTTACCAGGTGTATACCTAACTTAAGAACTAATTAATAATAAGAATATTTTGGGGAACCGTCATGAATGGTCCAGAATGCATTGAACTGAACTGAATTCAATGGAATTGAACTGAGTTGAATTAAATCAAAGTGAGAAAGAAGATGGCTGGGCGCAGTGCATGTGTTGTAAACAAAAGTTTATTCTTCACTACAATTTGGTCATAAGGCCTACATGATGTGCTTGTGTTTCCTTGTTCTCTGTATCTCATTTAGGTTTCTATACTGTAATTACATGGATGCCACATCTTTGCAGCTCCCTCCCTCTCTCTCCATCCCTCTCTCCATCCCTCTCTCTCTCTCTCTCTCTGAGTTCATGTATAATTACTTACATAATTATAGTTCTCTCTATCCCACTGCTACATAGTTCTGTCTCTGTCTAGTTCCTCTGAGCACTTTCTCTTCCTCTCTGTCAGCGTGACAAAGTAGATATGCCACAGTCTGTTTTATTTTTACGCATACTGTTAATGTGTATTTCTTCATCCACAGCAAAGTAAACCATCATGTCTTTTGCGCACTATGCCCATGCTCCTTTGCAGGGGTGGGAGTGTACATGTCAACTATGACTGCAATTTTTGATGGCAAAGATTTCGTAAATGATGTCCCAGCAGGTACAATTAGTGTGATTGCTTAGCAACAGAATGACACTTTTGTGGGAGACTGGGAAAATCACATGGAGTGGTGTCAATGAGACAAATGCTTTTTTTTTCACCCACTGCTGTGACAAACTTTGTTGATTTCAAAGATGCCCTGTACATGTGTTGTGCATTGATGCATCTCCTGAATGCACCTAACCTATATTACCCATGAAACAACAGTTTCTACTGGTAGTTTTTTTTTTTTTTTTTTTAAATCATGTCATGAAATTAAGGCTGCAGCTACTGTAGCGAGTTAAACTCTTCCATCAGAGAAATGCTAAAAGGCTTGCTAGCATGCTGACTGGTTTCTTTTAGCAATAGTGTTAGTGTTATGCTGTTAAAGCTTTACTTATAATTTTGCCATGTGCGTTGACAGAATGACACAGTACATTACATAGCCAGGACTTCCTTTCACAGTTTCCTGAAAACAGCGTTGATGTTGACTAAGACAGAATAATGGTGTTGACTAGGTGGTCAACAACACTTGCTGGAAATGCATGACTGGATGATTAGTGCTTCCGACAGTCCCTCATATGGCTGTTTATAATCAAAATGATTTTCAGTAAAGAGTGTTCTCTAAAAGCATACCTTTTGTTAAAAGGTGCGTATGGTATCATGTGCCACACAAGACCTTTTCATGCAAATCACATTATTGCATCACTTTTTGTTTGGGTTTCTGTAATCATTAAGTCTCTCTTTCATCAATAATGTTCATCCAAAAGTCTTCAAAAACTATAAGCTTCCATAATCATCTGTCACTAAATAGTTCAGATTATATTTGAATTGATGATGTAATGTTTATGGGCCCTATCATGCACAGGTGCAATGTGCTTTCACAGATGATAGATATAGGCCTACATAGACATGTCTGATCTTAACTAGGTTTTTTCAAAAAGTGCGCTCAACTCCAGTTGATTTTCTCGAGGTCTCTGGGTGCGAGCGAAGGGGTTCGTAATTCATTTCATGTAAAAAGCCGCACTCTCAAGTTTATTTTCTTAATTTATTTCAGAATCAGCGAAGAAGGCTTAGGCCAAAACGTCTGTCTTGTCTGTCATGCTAAACCCCTTAAAATAAATTAAGAAAATAAACTCGAGAGTGTGGCTTTTTACATGAAATGATCTTAACTAGGGAAACAGTGCCCACAGCCACAGCAAGTCAACCACACTAGAAGGTGCAGGCAAAAAAACATATCTGTCAAATGTACTGTATGTTATGGCATAAATATGAAATGAACAAAACATCAATTCAATTTTTTGTTGGACAACATGAAGCGTGTAACAGTAAAAAGATTTAATTAGAAATTGTTGCTACTCCTGTTGCTAAACTCTCACAGTTGTATTGAAAGGCACATAACCCGATGAATATCAAGACTGTGCTGTAGGCAATTGTAGCTGTATGTCACTTTGGATGGCAGTGTCATTCATAACGGGAAGAGAATAAATGTAATGTAAAACTAAGTACCTGTCATAAACCACCACTAAGGATTGACAAATTAAATGTGTGCACACAGACAATGCCAGACATATCTTTGCAGAGTCTCCAGATACCTCACATTAATTCACTGGCTATTGCTATTCCCCCTGGAAAGGCAATACTGCCTACTGTGCTTTAAAATTAGATGGGAACCAATTACTCATCAACTTACCCAGGTCAAACTGGCACGGATGAACAGTCACCGCCTTTGATTGGATTTCCAGCCTTTTAAACTCATTAACACATTTGCACCCTCTGCTGGTCAAAGCTTACCGGTGTGTTCTCCTTTGACACCTTGTGTTAAGTCAGCAATCACCTATCTGAGTGGCCTATACTGTACGTTTCTGTAAAATCACAGTCAGGGGATCAAACAGTGCATACATTAACCATGCATTTATCGCCTTTGAATGTCTTCCTCGAGACCCATGTGTGGCAGCCATCTTTGGGCAGCAGAGTCAGACCCCCGTCCGGCCTGCCGACATCTCCTAGTGACTTGTGCTCTGGGCATGGGCGGAACAGGGTTTTATAGTCTAGTGCACCAACCTTGAGTCGGCTCCCGCCGAGGCCTTTCCCGGTGGAGACGGTGCCGTGTTTGTTTTGCGGGTGTGTAAATTAGCGGTGATTCGTTTGCTCAGTAATGACGTGGGAGAGCCTAATTAGGCCAGTGTTGATGGGTGCGTTAATTAGTCTCTAGTGTCTTATGCTAATGAGGCCTTGATTTGGTGTGCCCACCAAATCTCTCTCTCTCTCTCTCTCTCTCTCTCTCGTACACACATGCACACAGACACGCAATCTCTCTCTCTTTTTCTCTCTCTCTCTCTGTCCCCCAGGAATACACACAAATAAAAAAAGAAGAAAGTATTATATAATCCAGAACAATTATTTTAATGTCGGATGGACTCATAGCGACCTGGGCTGAAAAGCCTTACAGCAGTTCATCCATCCTGGCACCTCCTCCTAAAGCATCATGGATCAAATACCACGCAATGCCAGCACACCCTACACTGAAAACACGGATTTATTAACATCCATAAAAATGTCTAGGGAATCACCAACAGACCATTTTACAAGAAGTGAGGATATGAGCGATGCTTTATGAGTTCCTCAACATGCAATTTGCCAGGTGTTGACACACGTATGGAGAATATTTTTCTTTACAACGCTAGCATCTATCATGACCATGGCCGTCTTTCACCTCATAGTGTGGATTCATACATTTCAGTGCTCTTGAGGAGGCTAACAGTGAGAGATCAAATTGTAAAGAATGACATTTATTCTAATTCTACAAGCTATTGTTCTTCCTATGCCCTTTTTTCGCGCAGTGCACAATTTCTTCCGTTTTTCTTTTCCTTTTCATTTCTTCCTGTCCTCTTCTGTAACCACTGCAAGAACACAGTAGAGGAAGAGTTAGAAACAAACATACGGCACAATGGGCAATGGTACAGTATTTTATTATGTCTGTTATAAAACCGGTTTAGGGGCCATACCTCGAACCTCCAGCTTGCACTCCACTTCATCCTCTCCGAAGTCATTGATGGCTTTGCAGGTGTACTTCCCCCCGTCAAACATGCCGGGCTTGCGGATGTTTAGAGTCAGAACACCCTGGTTATTTTGCATGATGAACTTTGGATCCTCACCAATAATCATTTTGTTCTTCATCCAGATGATCTTTGGCTGCAGGTGGACACACATACACACACACACGCACGCACACACACAAACGCACGCACGCACGCAAACACAGAGATAGAGAGACAGAGAGAGAGAGAGAGAGATCCACAAACACAGATTACAATGAATGAATACTGTATGCTTGGAAACCCATGTATGTGAACTCTTACGACAAGCACATCAAACTGCATTCAATGTCTGACAATAATAAAGAGCTTCTTCCACAAATCTTCTATTGGCCTATAAATATTTGCGACTAGTGCTCACGGCTAGAGGCCTGGACATTGGTGTAATAATTAGTGTCAGGCCTTTTCTCCTCGGTCTCCTCAGTAGTGTCATTGGATGTCTCATGTTGTCTGAGTCGGTTTCCCAGATAATGGAGCACCAGCTGCTCCGGCACTCCAAGGTCCCAGGATCAATTCCAGCAGATGCGTTTGATGGCTCCACGTACATTCCCATCCCCACACACACACGGGGGGAGATCTGCCCTGTGCTAGAGCGCCTTGTGGTCCAGCCTCGGCGCACTCATTACAGAATACAGGCAGCATTGATGAAAACACTCTGGCAGCCCGATCTGCATTCAGTAATGAGTATAGACTTCACAGGGGTTGTGCAGCGAAGGCCATGGCTCTCTATGAATCTCTGTGCTCAGGCCAAGTAAAGAGTTTTTTATCTCCTATCTTGGTCATCTTACATTTTATGCCTGTATATAATAGCTTGTACTGACAGTACTGTTTCTATGGATGCATCTGTTAAAATTTAGATATATTTGGCATATGCTGGGAAGGATGCCATTTATACATAAAATTTGCGAGCAGCACTTTTCACCCCGGGCTAGTGTGGAAAAACATATTAATATACACATACTGTATATGTATGAGGGATATTCCCAGAGAGCATAGACTCTGACACTCCAAATGACTTAGAGAGAATAATTTATATAGAATGTCTTATAGAGAGCGCTTTTGTGTCACAGAGAAATATATTCATTAGCCTAACTTACTAGGAAGCACAAGGAGCAAAAGATATATTGATGGCAAATGTCATGGGTATACTGTACGTACCTATAATAGTAATATTAGCACATTGCTGCACTCCCATTACCTTTACCCTGATCAGTATAATAATTTTATCATTGATTTCGCCAAGTGCAAGACTACTGTCCTCTAAAGCTTCCGTTAATTAAAGACTTGGACATGTGGGGGTGGATTCTTAATGTTGCGTACAGACAGGA
>JAODXP020000014.1:725361-747861 GCA_027497455.2 Sardinella longiceps
AGCTTGCTGTAGGGTTGCTGGAGGACTGCGTCCAGCCATGTTGACTGCGACAACCCTAAACAGGAGCCTCTCGCCAACAGGAAGACCCTTGACACGGTAACTGTTCTTTTCCACCGGCTGCTCATTAGCCTGCACCCACTCGGTCCCTGCAACGATTGAACACTTCCATGAGGAAGAGACGAGACAAGTGCACACAGACTAGAGGGGGTTTACCTGTTCCAAACAAGACAGGACCCATCAGGGACCCACTGACATGGAGTTGGTTTTAGATGTAAAATTGAAAAATTAGATTTAATTTTAAACACATAGGTTGATGAATGAATATTTGGATTTTGGCAGTTTGGGCTCTTTGACTTTTGGCTCAATTCAGTGTTAAACCCATATTTCATAACTGCTTTTAGCTTGGTACAGACAGAGTGCTGGGAGGGGTTGTCAGGCTCAGCTAGTTCTCATTTCCTCACTTATTCACTGAGCAATCTGTGCGTTTGTGGTGCATATGCAGTGCCAACACATTTTTGGGCTTTTTTCATATAAAATGCATGATTTGTATGATTGCAGATTAGATCTCTGCAACGAGCACTTGGGCAACTGGTTCACGCAGGAGACCATTTCTGGTGAATACACAGATGCCATACATACACACCATGGACGGACAGCAACGCTTCTGGACCATGAATGTGCAATTTCTATGGGTGGTATTCTCCCAGGTGCTTAAGTCCAAAAAAGTGATTAGCTCCAAACGTTTCACCAAGCACTAAGCACTTTTTTGGACTTAAGCACCTGGCAGAATACCACCCTATGAATGAGGCTCAGGGTCAGATTGCCAAAATTCTAAGAAATAAACTCTTCCACAGCATAAACCAGGGTTCTCAAGGCTCGTTCCAAGTTGAAGTTTGTGAAGGCCCAGTGGATGAAAATAGATGTAAATAGACAGAATTTATTATGATAATTTTACCAAATTAAGGGTTAGGGTTAAGTAACAGATTCAAATTCATGATATTACAAACCTCCTTTTTTGGTGGAACATACCTTGCAAACCACTACTCTCATGTCAAAGCAAACCCCTCAGAAATCCGTGTTAAATCAGATCAAAGTAGGGCTCAGTATTGAGCTAAAAGCTTCCCTGAGATGTACTTCTGTGTACTGCACTTCACCAGACCCTTACCTCCCTCTTTGCACCATTCGATGATGTAGCCATCGATGCCTCCGGCACCTAGTCTCTCGGGTGGACGCCACTTCAGGGCACAGGTGGTGTCTGTGACGTCATCCACCGTGAGGCGAGTGGGCTCGCTTGTTGGGGCTAAAGTGTCAACCAAAGCAGAGGTCAAAGGTCAAATTTCATGAGCCTAATTTACAGTTACAGATCACAAGAAGGGCATCACATGCCTTACTAGCCATAGAGGAAACTAACCATAGAGGAAACTAACACGTACCTATTGGCATAAAAGGCTTAGAAGTAGCACTGGGTTGTGAGATGCCAATGCCGTTGACGGCAAAAACTCTCATCTCGTAAAACGTGCCCTCGATCATCTTCTTGGCCTCGTAGGTGGTGGACTCAAAGATGTCAAAGTTCAACTTGGTCCATCTTGACGAGCCCTTCTTCTTCCTCTCCATCAGATAACCTAGAAGTGACGAGACCACTGTGAGTTTGCTTTGATGTGACACACTATCACAGCCGTGCCATTGAGCACACGCAGCAGCAGCAGCACCACCACCACCACTGCACTCTGACCCATCGCATACACAAGTACAGTACAGTACATTCTGACCTAGTTTTGCCACTAAAACAATTCTGACTTGCACGTCTGTATGCAGTAGAGCATCTGCGCTCTGCATAAATTTCTCGTCTTTGAGACCAGCAGCAGCAGCAGCCAGAAGTCTGTGGTCTTGGCTTGTGTTGGTAGCAGCAGTCTGTCTGTGAGTATATGTGTGTCACTGAGAATCCTACCCTTAATTGGGACCCCGCCATCGAATTTAGGGGCGTCCCAGACGATGGTGGCTGTGTCCTCTCCAACCCCCATGCATTTGACATTCTCAGGAGGATCGGGCACATCTGCAAAAATGTGAGGAGAAAGAAAAGAATCAGTGAAAATGAGAGAAGAGTGAGAGAGAGAGAGAGAGAGAGAGAGAGAGAGAGAGAGAGAGAGAGAGAGAGAGAGAGAGAGAGAGGGAGAGAGTGAAGTACATTTAGCTCGAGGTCCTGAGCAAAGAAACAGTGCAAGAAATATGAAGAAAAGTGAAGAGAAACTAAGACTTGAAATCAATCAATCAATCAATAAATAAAGACATTAAAGAAAGGTTGGTAAAGAACATTAGCGTCTAGGCAGAGTCTGTCACTCACCCACAATCTTGACGGTGAGCTCGGCCTTGTCCTCCCCGGCAGGATTGGTGACAGTGATGTTATATTTCCCCTCGTCGCCCCTCTCGGCCCCCTCGATGACAAAGCTGCTCAGAGACTTCCTGGTCTCCACCCGCACACGGCCCTCCGCTTCGGTGATCTCCTGCAACCGGGTAGGGAGGGAGGGGGGGGGGGCAGAATTACAATGAGAACACGGCCCAGAGTGCTCGTCTCAAATCAGTGGAGGATATAACAGCAGAGCCCAAACACCCCCACAGACAGCCCCCCCTTAAATGTGCAAATGTGCCAGCCTGGGCTGGGCTGTCTCTGCCCCATTCTGCTGCTCTGGTGGCTTTCAATTTGCACATTTATTCTAATGACTTCACTTCCCACAATCCCCTTACAGTGTCCCCTTTCTTCCAGCACACAGTGGGGGCCGGGTCTCCGCTGATTTCGATGTCCAGACGGAGCTTATTGCCAGCGACGACGACGATCGTGTTCTTGTTGACCATACTCCCAGTCGTGTCCAAATGGATTTTGGGTGGGTCTATGATGAATTGATGATTAAATAATTCAGTGAGATGAACAATGAAATTGGTGAATTACATCAAACTACTAATTATGCGTCTTGAATTAAAAAAAAAAAAAAAAAAAAAGTATTGTGTCAGTACCCACCCTGGCGAGGAACATAATCAATCTTGATTTCTGTGAAAAAAATACAAAGAGGGGTAAAGAGGCATTGTGAGTGTCAGTCTATTCAGTCACTCAATAGACATCTTTATTGCTTGTAACGATGAGTGGTGCGCTATCCCCGTACCCAAGAAGTTGAGTTTGGCGGAGAGTGAGAGAGCATAGCCATCTGGCACAAAGGTGTAATCTCCCGCATCCTCCGGCTTCACATCATCGATCACCAGCTTGTGAATCCTGCGCCACAATCACCCCGGCGTTACCATGGCAACCAACAAACTCACACGACCTTGCGGTCACTCAGCAAAAAAAAAAAAAAAGCAAAATTGTGTTCTCACGGACCTGTCTCCTTGGCAACAACATACTCAATAACCCGCATTTCGCGTCTCTCTCCAGGATTACATAAACAAAACATCATCAGGCTATGGTGGTGCATTCTTTACAGGAAATGTGTTGTGAGTGTGAGTGGCGGAGGGCCCAGCAGCCCCAGTAGAGCACACTGTACCTTCCCACATGTGTCATCTTGTAGCGCTTGTTGGGCTGCACCTCCACGCCATCTTTGAACCACTTGCCAGTCACCTTGTCGTCGGACACCTCGCATTTGAACATGGCCTGCTCCGCTGCCTTCACCGTCAGGTCAGCGATGCTCTGAAGCACCTCCAGCTCCTTATCTGAAAGACAGGGGCCAACAGATACAGGCAGGGAGGCACGGCACAGCACAGCACGGCACACAGGAGCAGAGGCAAGTGGAGATGGGGATGGCCAGTGTTGGGCAGGTTATAGTGTGGTGGTGGGGGAAAAAGAATAATGTATGCCATATTTGTTCTAATAGGATACATTGACATGTTTTGGGAAAAGATGGGTGTCCTGGTAGGAACTGCCTGCCCTGCGGGCTCTAGTTTGAGAAATAGCGTGGCAGATGTAGTGGGGCTCTTGCAATCCTCTAACAGAATATGCGACTGGGATTATGGTTGGCCGGTCTGAATCAAAGCGGAGGTATACAGCCAAGCATAACTAATACGAGTGTGTGGAATATTCCTTTTGAAATAAAACGCTTCAGATGCTGTTCAGATGTATTTATAACACACTGACCTTGCGAAGCCGGATGTAATATGCTGTTAAATTGATCTAAAAGTGCCTTTTTTGCCTCTTGCTTTTTATCACTGACCTGCCCTTTGTGAATTTGACAAAGATTCACGTCCCTGAGATAGCGGAGCTATCTGCAGAAGGATAAGTCTGTCATAAGTTGACCCAGGATGGCCCCATGACTATTACACATAGGGAGCATGATATTAATTTGCCTTTTATCTGAAGCTGAAATGGCCCGTGATGACTTGCCATTGATTTTATTCAAATATCGGCTTCAGAGGTAGAACTTTGCAGGCACTTTGAGCATCAAAAATGCTCAGGGTGAAATTACAGTATAACACGGAACGCCGCACTAGATTAAACTAGAACTGGCAAGTTCATCCACTTCTGCCCCGCCGTTCACAACATTACTTGAGCCCTTTGAGTGGCAGTATAGCCTGGATAGAATGTTCATGATTAAAAAACGCGGATACTCTTCATTTTTATTTTCAACTCAATCCATACTCTGAAACATCTGTAGCATATTTTCTATTACAGCAGACTATCTTTTAATAGAATTTCACAAATACTGTATTAAAAGCCTTTCACGACCACTTCCGATTTCTTTAGTTACACATTTTTATCAAACCAAAAATATTCAAACAAAGCAGTGAAATTCTACTGTTCAGGAACAGTTCTGCTAATAAACTGAAAGAGCAAAAATTTCTTATGAATTATATGAACATACTTTTTCACAGCCTCACCTATCACATATCATACACCTAACTGTATCATTCACCTAATGTGTCATCAATATACTTACCAGGATCTGATCCATTATTTTGAGGCAGGCTTCCATTAATTTGTTAAAATTGGAATTATATTAAGTACAATGTATGTTAAATATATATATATAAATAGTTTTGTCTGTGGTAATTGATAATATGTTATAGGATCAACATAGATTGAGTTGAAAAGTATACAATATTATCCTAAATAGTTAGGTATGACAAGTAATGTTACTTTTTTATATATCAACACATGAAATTATAGGTTTTGAAATCACAACTTCTACTAACTTTCTACACCCAACACTGAAGATGTGAAATTAAAGTGGGAAAGGGATAGGGGGGAAAAGCTTAATATGTGCTGCTGTATCAGGAGTTTCACAAGTAAATAGGCAATACACACAATATTTTATACAATACATACAATATTCAAGCCCTACACAGTACAGAATGATCACACGTCTCAACACCTGCACCTGGAATGTCACCCTGCAGAGGAAGCAACAGTACCTTCCACCTCCAGCTCTGCCTCGGAATGTCCTCCGTTAGTGAAGACGGTGAATGACCCGATGTCATCTTTAGTGGCCTCGCTGATGACGAGCATGTGCTTCTTGCCATCCTTCTTCATGCGGTACCTGGTGAGGTCACGGGTTATCTCGATTCCATCCTTCATCCTAATGCAAACAAGGGAGGAGACAGGCCGGGGTGAGGAGGGAGCAGCCGGCGCGATGGACAGGGGCATAGGGGGTCGGAGACAGAATGAAGGACACCGTTGGCCCATATACAGTACGCAGCCAGATTAATGTGTCTTCTGTCTTGCAGAGGAATGGTGTTACAGCACAGAAGAAGATAACTTAAAAAGGAGAATTTTTATGCACTTATGTAGAATTTTAGCTTTTGACTATACTCTTGTGATTTAATTTTAGACTCTTCTACCTATGTTTTGACTGTATACTGTGTTTACACCACACTGATGTCAGGTGTCTGATACTGTCTGGCCCGTCAATGGGAGTCTTGTTGTCAATAACTGACAACAGTGTTAAAATTGAAGAAGATAACTGTTAAATTGGCATTTTTTAGTTTTTAAAAGTTTTTATCACTCAGTTTTGTCATGGCTCTCGTACAAGGGTTATACTATAAATATGATATTGAGAGATACTTGACATAACTGATGTCATTGTATTTCCACCCTGTCTTGACTTCTTGTATTTGCCTTCATCCTAATCTGACTTACTGGTAAAGCATGAGGATTGAGGAGCCTATTCAATTAATGCATCAAGCACAGTGTCTAGTTATGCACATCAGATTTCCCAGAAATGAACAAGCCATGAACTGTGTGTTGACAACAGTGAATATATTTACATGCATGCTTGGAATAAGGGCAATATTCTTGTTAAAATGAGATGTCTTGCTTGAGATTTCTTGCATGACCTGAGATTGATGTGTGTCAAGCCAGAAGCAGAACCTTATTTTTGGAAGATGAATTTTACTACAGCTAGCTTGCTTCCTCTCATACAGGGGCAAAAAATGTATGTCATTGTGAACCGTTGGAGCAACACCATTGTTCCAGTTCATATCAACTAGAAACTGGAAACTCCAGATGACAGCAAATGACGGTAGTGGCTAAATCAGTCCAGTAGTTAATTTTCTGAGGTCAGATTGGTGTGCATTCACTATTAAGACTCTCACCATATGACATTGGCTCCCTCCTCAGATACCTCTATCTCAAACTCCACCTTGTCCCCAACCACAACGTGCATATCGTCCAGAGGCTTGGTAATGGTAACAGGAGGTTCTGGAAACATATAGACACACATGGACATACAGACATGTGCAATTACACACACAACTCTCCTTTCTCTCCCACAAAGAGCAGATTGTCATTGATAGACAACGTTGATGATGAGGCTTGGAATGGGGAATGTGAAGGATCATGATTGCATTCAGAGTAATGACAGTGATGAAGCGAAGCCAGTAATGCAAAGAATGCGGGTGATTGGCTGTAGTGTTGGTGATGATCATCACCACATGGGCAATGATGTTGTGTTTCAGTACAATATTTGTGATTAAAGTGAAGGAAATGAGGGTGAGAAAAAAAGAGGAGGGAGAATACGTTGCCACCAGTACCCTTAACAAAGACCTCAGTGTAACACTTCTCCTCTCCCACAACGCACTCGTAGGCAGCATCGTCTGACAGGTTGCATTTGTTGATGGTCAGCTTTCTCAGGCTTCCTATGCTCTCAAACACATACCTGGAGAAAGAGCATAAAATTAATACACACACACACCACACACACACACACACACACACACACACACACACAAGCATGCATAACCTTGGATGAGTGCCACAAACACGCAAGGTCTTACTTGGCAGATGGTTTGATCTCAACTCCATTCTTTAGCCATTTAACCTGAGCGTTGGGGTCAGCCACCTCGACAACAAGTTGAATTCTCTTGCCCTTTTCCACTGAGTAGGCATCTTCCAATTTTTTCAGGAATGCTATAAAGAAAAAACATGGTACATGTATATATAGTATACATGGCTGTTTTTCACAACTAACCAATTATAAGGCACCAGAATATTTTAATGTGGCGTATATTTTGTGTATGTGCACTTCTATCCAAAATTTTATGAAAGCATTGTTACAATATGAATTCCTGATATAATAATATAATAAGTTGAGTTTGCCAATATTTTGACACAAACAGGAAATGAATCAACTTCATGACATACTTATAAAATGTATACTGTATATATGCGAGCAGTATATATCTCATGTTCCAATTAAGTCTTTAGGCCCTTCCCTAAACACACATCATAGTGTAGAGTAACATTAAAAAAAATGTTAGAAGGTGGTTTTAATAACTGTAGTCCATTGCTCACCATCGCTCTTCTTGGGCTCAACCCTCTTCATCTTTTTCAGCCTCTTCAGCATGCCCCTGAGGTCAGTGATGCCATACTCAAAGGCAATCTTCTCATAGTCGCAGGGCTTAGCCGCTGTCAAGATCGCCCACACGTCCACTTCCTCCTTCTCCTCTACTTTCACCTCTCTGAGAGAGAGAGAGAGAGAGAGAGAGAGAGAGAGAGAGAGAGAGAGAGAGAGAGAGAGAGAGAGAGAGAGAGGGAGAGAGAGAGATATGAGAGAGAGAACAGTTTTTATTTATTTATTTACTTTATTAATAATTATTTTTCATTGAAATAAGCTATGAGGATCAGCACTTATGAGAATACCATCTTTACGGCATATCTTAAAGAGAGAAAATAGCACAATTTTTTTTACCCTTTTCAAAAAAAATTGTGCTTCCTTTTTAACCCAAAACACACTCACCCTGTCCACTTCCCATAGACCTCCTTCCACCAACCCCCCACCCCAAGAGACAGGACAATTTATACTATACATACACACACACTACACTTCTATCAATATTCTATAGAAAAGGAGTTTTTTAAACTGTACTTCTGTATAAGACAGCATACAAGACAGTTTATAAGACAACGGGTAATATGGACATTGTGAGAATGGGAAGTTAGAGCATGGCATCTCCACATCAGATGCTCATCAGTCCACTTTCATGAACCATTCTCCTCATAACTCTTCTCAACATTTATTCCCAACCAGGGGTTGAGCTATGGGGTCTTGCACCAAACCCCTTTTCACAGATTTTTCTCTTTTTTTTTTTAAATGTTCTTCCCTCTTAACCCAAAACACACTCACCCGACCCTCCCCTTCCCACTGACCTCCGTCCACCATCCGCCCAGAGACAGAACAGCTTAAAAGGATATACTGTACATACACACACTTCATTCTATCCATATTCTATACAAAAGGGAGTTTCTTAACTCTACTTCTGTATAAGACAATGTGTAAGACATCATAGACAGAATAGAAGACAACGTATAAGACGACGTTTTGAGAATGGGAAGTTAGAGCATGGCATCTTCACATCAGATGCTCATCAGTCCACTTTCATGAACCATTCTCCTCATAACTCTTCCCCCAATCACGGCTTGAGCTGTGGGGTCTTGCACCAAACCCCTTTCCACAGATACAATAACACACAAGATACACAGCTGAATATGAGCTTACGTGGACATAAGCTGTGTCTATTATCTTACCCCGTTTTCCTGGGCTTCCTAAGCAAAGGGATATCATTGGTGAGTGAGTGTCATGTGTACACAATCTCAGTCACAAGAGTTTCTCAAAATACAACATCCTGATACTTAGACAATTTCAACCAATTGAAAATTACAGATCAGAATCTGTCTCTAAAGAAACTTTATTACAAAGTGATCCTCTGGAAATTCCTGAACTTGAACGCTCTTTGCAAATCACTGACCTCTCGCTTAAGGGGACTACTATAATTAGCAATCATATTTCCCAGCAAATTATTCTCTGAGCATATCTCCTGTGAATTCTGATTCCGATCCCTAGTGATTATGGACAATGTTAAGGAATGGTAGAGCCACGTTAGGCTGAGGAGTGAGTCCCACATAGATCCACACTGACTCACTGACCTTTTCTTAAGCAAGCCGCTGAAGTCCAGATCGCCTGCATCTTCACCTGCGTCTCCTCTGTGTGTGCGTGGAAAAGAGAGGAAAAAAGAGAGAGAGAGAGAGAGAGAGAGAGAGAGAGAGAGAGAGAGAGAGAGAGAGAGAGGTAAGCTGTGGTCAACATGATACATTATCTTACCTGTGTTGATGTCTATTCGACTGTGGATAGTTTCTTCCATAAGCAGAGATAAAGTGACAACGATGGACAACGATAAAACAAAGTGCAAGAAACACACGTAATAAACGCACATTTTCAGTTTGCAACATAAGTTTAATGACCACTTTGATACTTAAAGCTTACCCATTTCTGTACTTTTGTTTTCATTGCTTGTCCAGAGAGCAAGATGATGGGCAGCTATTCACCAGTGATACACTTATACAGTACTACCGTATACTGAACTTGTGACCACACACTGCACAATAGCCCTACAGGACATGGTCACACAAACATGTCTATGTGATGAATGTGACCCTGCTACATGCTAGCAAGGCTAATACACATACACATATACATGTGGAATGAACACTTGATGCAAGTGAGATATGGAGAAACAAGTATGGACCATACAGCAAACGTTTAGCACACAAAAAAGGCTATGGGATATGGCAACAAAATCTTTATCTTGTAGAACATGTATGTGACATGCACTCTCGTAAAATGTGATTGATGTTTTGAATATCAAGCTGCATTTTTGTATTAACATAAAATGCCACAAAAATCTGATATGGAATGGTGCATAATAATCAGAGTGCAATTGGTTTTTTTTTGGTGGTAAAAAACGAATCTCTGTTACACTTTAGACTAACAATAAGCATGGGGAATATTAACAAATTAATTCATTTTGATAGGTGTGTGTTCACAAGGAGGTGACTGAGAGGTCCCTGCTCGTTAAAGGGTGTAATAAGAGATCTGACAGCAGGTATGTCTAGCGATACAATGGAATAACGAAAATAATAACAACCTTTACAGAAACAATAGTTCACACAGCGTACCATGGCATGGTCTGCTTTCCCGGTACTCAGGCCTTAATAACACAATATATGATAAGGGTACCAGCAACTGTGCTCTTCCTGAAAACTGAATCGTGACAAATACCAGCCATGCCATAACATGAACCCAAACTCTTGTTCACTCCATTATTCAAACTCAGCGGCTCCTGGTATTTCAACTGTACATCCATTCATCCATGTAAAAAAAAACGATAAAAAACATTGTGAGAATGGGAAGCTAGAGCATGACATCTCCACATCAGATGTGCATCTGTCCACCTTCATGAACCATTCTCCTCATCGGTCCTCTCCACATCTCACCCAACCACTGCTCCCAACCACCTCCACACGGGAGACTATTACACACATGATACAACACAGCTGAATATGTGGATATGTGGACATAACGCTGTGTCTATTTCTCTTACCCCTCTTTCTTGGACGCCCTAAGCAGAGGAGGGAGAAGATGACATTTAAAACACCAGACATCAGACAGCCCTGCAGATATGGCATCACCATAGACGGCACGGACTAGTTACAGCATGGCATCTTCACCGCTAAAAGACTACTCAGTAAAACATGGGATTCACTCATGCCAACTCGCTCTCTGTCAGGGGGGAACTGACAAAGGCAAAGACTGAGACTGAGACTAATTTGAAGGGACAGGCAGGCAAAAGAACGACAGGACGGGCAGAGGGAGACCCAGACAAACAAAGTCACAGAGTTACTCTCTCGGGGAAACGTTGAGACGTACGCACAAGGTTCCATGAAAAAATGCTGAAACGTGCATTGATTGACCTACAAACCTGACATGCATTTCCTATGGCGAAATTCAACGACAACCAAAAGAGAACGGTTAACATTCTAACGCAATGTTAACATTCTACTGGTCATAGGAAAGTTTGGACAATAAAGGAGTGATTGTGTCCAGATGTAACCTAGTTGGACAGGGAAAGAACAAACACACACACACACACACACACACACACACACACACACTCCACACACACACACACACACACACACACACACACACACACACACACACACACACACACACACACACACACAGACACACAACTGCATCTAAAGAAAAGAAATCCTAATGCATCCTAAGAAAATCTTCTCTATCATTAAGGACACAGAATTCAAGCAGAGGTTCAAGAGTTCAACCAAAGGAGCAGAAGGGGTCTCCACACAGAAATGCAAAAACGGCCACAAGTGACATCTTGCATAAGACGAGCATGTCTTTAAGGCACTTTCCATGCCAGTAAATATGCCACTTATCACGAAGGATAATACTCTTTCTAGATAGCGGAAGTCTTCTGAATATTTTAAAAATAAAACATGAAATATTACAGCTATTAGTAATACTTGAATAATGTTCCTCATGAATGTGAAAAATGGTAATAATGGTGACAGGTGCTCTACAAATATAGTCTGGCACATTTACAAAAGTATTTCAGTCAGATAACCTAAATTGCTAATGCCGATACTGCTAAACATGCTGTGCCAAATGTCTGACTTTGATAGCACTGACATGTAAGATGGTGTCTGTGAATTTATTTCTGTAAGTGCACATAATTATAAAGTGCATGTAAAGCATTGTCAAGGTAGGTCTTTGTAATAATTCTCATGTGCACTAAAATACAGTATGTGCATACAGTGTGGAGATTATTCTCATCTGGCATGGTGTAAGGCATTTTCAGTACCTCTAATTTCATTTGAAAAAACAAACAAACAAATAAACAAGCAAAAAACATTTGGTTACCCACAAGCAACAAAAGAGATATGAGTATCTGGACTATCCAGATTCCACATCTACTGTAGGCTACAGAGAATGTTTATGGGCAGTCAAAGGCCAGGTCATGAGATCTCAAAGACAGATACCCATTAGGCAAACCTTCATAAACCATTCTCTCACTCTCTCCATACATTGACTATACTTAGGGGCCAATGGATTTAGACTCAGAGAACACAGTTCAAAAACCAAAAAAATCAACACAAAACATATTGAGAATGGAAGGTCAGATGATGAGATCTCCTTAAGAGATAGATGCCCATTAGTCCACCTTCGTATACCATTCTCTTCCTCCCTCACGTCTTCCCCCACTCCCCCTCACTGATTAGGTCAGAAATAGACAGACAACAACAACAGCCCTTCCCACACATAAGTACACTACAGTAGTACACACAGGACACGACACAGCTGTATATGTGGCCATAGCACTGTGTCCTTGATCTTACCCCTCTTTCTTGGGTTTCCTGAGCAAAAGGAGGAAATTACGTTAAAACCTGGAACCAAACAGACTTTCAAATCTGGCACTTGCACACATACAGTACAGAGATTCAACCAATGTGTGTGATCGTTGGTGAAAAATGAATAAAATAAATATATAAAATAAAAAAACAGACAACAAACAGTGTTTGTTCAAACTCAGCAGTCAGATGTCAGAGACATGGGGACAAGACAGTGACTTTAAAGGCAGGTGACAGGTGAACAACAAAAAAATGTTTGGCAGGGACAAACCGCAAAAAAATAAGAGACATTTGATATTTGTAATAAAAAAAACAGGCCTCTCTAAGTCTGTAAGCTATAAGTTTTTTTCAAATATTTTTTTAGAATTGAAATATGCACAACCAACCTCAGATTCATAAAGAAAGAGCTTGTTTTGCATGCACACCTACCACACAAACAAACTTACGAGCGCTTGAATGCCTCCAAAATGTTGGTCTGTTGTTGCTCTTCCACCGCTGCAAGAGAATGAAAGAAACAGATGAAACAAAAAGATAGATTAAAATAAGACACTCGATCATACAACATAAGACAATCCATCCAGTGAACCGTCTGACTGACTGACAGACAGCCATGATAGCATGCGGAGTGAAACTCATTGAGTGAGTGAGTGTTGTGCTGACGTGCACACTGACCTTCCACTGTGATCTCAAACGTGCAGCTGTCACACTTGTCTTTGGCGATGACCTCGCATCTGTATCCTCCCGCATCTCCGTCAACAACCTTTATGATCTTCATCTCGTATGTGTAGACCTGAGATTGACAGACAGACAGACAGACAAAGAGAGATGAGGATAAGTGACTTTTTTTTGGCCGTCAAGTAAACAAACACAGCACTTTTCAACAGCCCTCACAACTCCTCGCTTATATTCAGCCTTGACTTCATATCGATATCTTACTTACCACTGCAGGTCCCTGAATACATTTGTCTGGGTAGCTACATTTATTTTTTTCCCCCACTTGTAGTAGCATCCTTGCGGAGAGGACACAAACCACCAAACCCTACTCCAGTCTTAGTTGTGCATGCAGCTGAAGGCCTGGCCTGGCTAAAGAGATAGGCTGAGAGTCTCTGGGCTGAGTGCCTGGCTAAAGTGATGGAAAAACAAATTTTCCACCCTCTGCCCATTGTTACAATGCCAAACACATAATCAATTCTGGTCACGCCTTAGCATTCTTGTGTGTGCAAGAATGTGCATGCATTAGCATTCTGTTTAACTCACTAACTGATTCATTGTCTATGCTAGCGAAAGACTGTGCAGTCTTATTTGGCCTGATAACAGATTGAAGTTTGCACGCTGAAAAAATAACAAAGCAAAGCACTGATAGTGCAAAGACACCTATAATACTACAAACATGCATGACTCTATTGAATATTAACACTAGCATTAGTTGTGAACAGCAAGAAAATAGGCAATTGACAAACAGGCTGCGTAAAACTGTCATCTGGGGCCTTGTAAATCTTTTTGGCATCAAAAGGCTGAAAAAAGGTTTCACTTACAGCGCTGGGTTAACACTCAAAAAATTCTAATTTTCCCCAAGGTAATTTTTTAGTCTATAAAAAAAACTAATTGATTGCTAAGGAAAGAAGAGGAAAAGGAAGGAAAGGACAGAGTGACCTTGGCAGAGTGAAGAGCTCATTATCCGCTATTCAATTATAAACACAGGTACCCACCTTGGTATTGCGGTCATACGTCTCCTTAAACTGCAGGTGTTTCCCCGCCTTGCTGCCCAGGTCCATCCATTTCCCTTTCATCCACTTGATGTTGGGCTTCCTTAGCATGTTGGAGGAGTCCACCTTAGCCACGAAGGCGATATCCTTCCCTGTCATCAGTAGTCAATCATCCATACTCAGCCACTATCAGTCAATCGGCACAGTCAGCAAAGGTTATTGATTTATGCTTTAATATGGCTCTGTGGAGCTGCAACTTGGATGAGAGACTGAGGTCAGGCTTCAGTTTAGTAGCGGACCACCCCCCAAGTAAATAAATAAATAGATAGATAGATAGATAGATAGATAGATAGATAGATAGATAGATAGATAGATAGATAGATAGATAAAATATGTTGCAGTGATTTTGATTTTCTGTCCTGACAGGTCTTTATTTATCAGGTATGCTTGACTGTTTTTTGCCTGTGCAAAGGGATGTAGGCTACTGTATGAATGACTATATCTCCAAAGAATTTATTATCAAGTGCATATTATTTCACTACACTGTTTTTTTCCCTATATGTAATGTAGCATTTATTCAGTCTACATGATAGGGCCATTAAGCATTGTAGTAAATAAATTCAAAACTCTTCTTGCTTCACACTGTTACTAAAACACAGACTGATACTGTATGTTCTGATTTACCACTCAAGACACTGAGGTTGAAGTCACACAGAAAGTGATGATTATTTTGTCTTTTTTAAATACATTAATCAACCAAAAAATACATTAGAAATAACGTTATAGTTGTGTGGCAAGAGAGTGAATGAGGCATATGAATACATGAATAAAAAGCTGAGGAGAAGGTCATAACCTCCTATAATCTTGGGCCATTATAGAGTCAAACACTGTCAAAACACAACAAATATGTACTGCCTAGTAATGAGAACGAGCTCGGGATTTAATGTAAAAGATAATCACCTGAGTATTCCTTCCAGACCTTAGGCCTGAAGTTAACCTCTGAGGCACCTCTGAGGGATTCTCGGCTAACAAGACAATTATCAGAACAGCTTCACAAAAAAAAAGAGGAAAAAAAGTGAGTCTGAGTTTCACCTTTAATTGCCGTGGCGCTCTCTGGCCTCTCGACAAAGAGGCCTGTGACCTCTGACATCTGCCGTTCCTCCCCTGGAATCTCCTCTGAGAATAACAGAAAGACAGAAGGAGTGAGGGAAAGAGAGAGACAGAGAGAGAGAGAGAGAGAGAGAGAGAGAGAGAGAGAGAGAGAGAGAGAGAGAGAGAGAGAGAGAGAGAGACTGCAGGACAAGTGACCAACTTAGCCAGTGGGCTGATAGTACACACAGACAGGACAAACAGAAAGCTGCAGGTGGACAGGGGACGGATGGAAGAACTATTTTTCGAAATCATGTTGGATATTAGTGCTAAGCTTTTTCCTGGGCCATTTCTGCACCCTATCCTGGTGGCCATTTAGACCACAGCTGGTTTAAAAGACTAACAGAGTTTGATAGCTTTAGTGATGTATACACTGCCTCTCACTGTCTTTTGGGCTGATAAGCACTCCCGTAGAATTGTGTGTGTGTGTGTGTTTGGTTGTGAGCATTTCAAGCTCAGCAGATGGTCTTACTGTATTACACAATGACGTACACCATGACATACCTCTCTAAAAAATTACCCAGCCTAACACAATGGGATGACTGTATGTGTACATCTCCCCCAAGCTATCCAAAAGCAAAAGTTCAGCCCACCACCACCCACCCCGATGCCTACTTGAACTCTAAAGGAACCGCACTGACATCAAGGGAGGGCTTTACGTAGGCTCCGGCTGACATTTTAACCTGCTCCAGATTTCTGGGTCTAGCTCCCCACGTCACCACCGCTCTCCCCCTGAAGCCACCGCTGCCTCTGTTGCTGCTGTGGCGGCGCTCGCGTGGGTCACGCCTCCTTACCAGCCACACAGTGAGTCAGAGTGCAGACTTTTCTGTGGAGACTTTGGCATGAAGAATGTTTATTCTCTGAGTTAAGGGTATGACTTTGTACACGTGAGTTTGTTTTGTTTTTTTTCCTGGTTAGTTTTTTTGTTTGTTGTCGTTTTTAAATGACACATGATAAATCATAAATGTAATCTTTATCTGTTGGATTTGATCTTATTGCTTTATATAATATCATATAATAAAGAGCTTGCTTGCTTATTATTTTTAGTTAATGAAGCCATAGATGTTACTCCATGTATTTGTCCTAGGCAAATACATCCCGTGCTAACGCATGCATTTGTCTTACCATCCTCAGGTAATTCTGTTCCAGAGAGAGGGAAAGAGTGGTAACAGAAAGTTACTAAATTCAGTAAGACTATTACTGACCTTAGATAATGAGGAATCATCTTAACCCATAGACATACACACATACACACACATACACACTATATATATCTACCTATATCTATAAAACCTCATACACCCACCCATGCCTATTCTCATCTACAAAACTATGTCCACAAACACTCATACATGCTTTTTCTCCTAGTTGTCAAGTCTATTCTTCCTTAGATCATTTTAGACATTTTTTACTTCTTGAAACAAATTATAACATCATTATATTCATTAGGGCATATTTAATTATCTTACAATTTAACCAGTATATGGTGTTATTTATTTGAATCAGTATACAGTTTTTGTGCATTAGTATCCATTTTCATTAGAGTTTGACATATGCTTGAGAAGTTGAATCGATAAACTCAAGTAGTTTTTAAAACAAGAGCAGCTGAAGTATACCAAGCAGACTGCCAAAATGCATGGGCAGTGGACCATGACAGGAAAATAGGGCAAAATGAGTTAGGCATGGTCATGCACCCCGTTTTAGAACCAGAGTGATTGAACGCCTCTTTGTTGTTTTATAGCCTCAGCTAATGTAAATAATCCATTCAAACACTGATTCTGAAGCAGTTTTCCCCTTATTGTTTAGTGTATTGAAAGTGACAGGCCCGGATAGAGAGGGAAAACTGCGACAGGATCGGTGCTTGCGGGAGGAGCTGTCTCCCATTACCTGTGAGCCAACCAGCACACGTCCACATTGGAAAGTCGCGACACTGAAGGGCACGCTTCCAATGGCATGTTTCACCACAGGCAGGGCAAGTTTAAAGGAGGAATACAGAACAACCGTCTGCCGGAAAATCTTCAAAGCTACATGTAGGCCTCTCGTTGGCTCAATCACCACAGAGGGAGAGATGCCAAAAATGACATTACTGTATGTGACACATGATAAAGTAGAAAATAATAGTTCTTGAATGAATGTGTATGGTGAACTGTGAAAATATTTCAATATTTGCTGTATTTAACATGATCTTTTAGTATATGGACATAAACTAACACACACACACACAAAATCATATTCACTGATATATACCTAGACTCAGAGTATATATCAATTTGTCATTTAAAACATCAAGATGCTTATCTAATCTTTGAGTGGTTTAGACTCGCCACTTTTTGGTGTTGGAAATCAGTGTGTCTAAGAAAGCTACATATGTACATCTCAGATTATCATTGCTCAAAAGAAACAAAAAATTATGGAAAATCTATATTAAACAAAATATTAATGGAGACTGCATTTTACGGCGTCCGCAGACAGGCCCCGAAAAAGTGCTCTGCAATGCTGTCATAACCAATGTGTGGAGGCCTATACAGAACTAGCCACCATAACTTTACTTGTAATGACAACAAAGGCCTGCACACGTACTGCAGGTGAAGGACGCATCTGGCACTGGACTACGATTCTAGCTAAAATTCTTTTTTTTGCTCAGTCATGCTATAGTAGCCTTGGCCAGAACAGTGGCGTAGCTTGTGAGTAACTGCACAAGTGCACTATTTGTTTGTTTGTTTTGTTCTTTGTTTTCCCAGTCAGAACCCCTGTAAAGGACACAACGGACACATAGAGGGTCCAGCAGGGACAGTGACTGAAGGACAGCACAGAAAAACAGGTAGGGAGTACGCAGTACAAACACAGACACGTGCCCAAGACAACAAACAACACAAGCCGCCACACAGCACCCGAGCCAGCCAAGGAAGGGTGGGGGTTGTTGTTGGTGCAGTGTGAGTATTGTTTCTGTCTCTTACCATCTCTGCCCTCACTTTGCTCTGGGATGAACAGAAACAATAGAGGAAGAGACTGGTTAGACGGACAGACAGAGAGAGGTTAAGGCAACAGACTGAACGAGACAGACGACAAATGCCAGACAGCCGGGCTGAAAAGGAAGACAATGTTTTTTTGGGAAGGATGGAGAGGCTTAAGGGGACAGACACCTCTGTCAAGTATCATCTGCTTTGCTCTGTGAATGATCATAATGACGCTTTCATTAAACAAGATTAGAGAGGTTTTAGGAGAACACGGCCAGGAGCATAACAGAATACAATGAAATAAACTACTTGACAAAGGGATGGTTTGCACAGTAACAAAAATGATAGACATGTACAACTGCATGCAATCACGTACAGCGTTCAGCACAGTTTTATGCCAACAACATGATTGCATACAAAAGACGCTATGATATTACAACTAAACAGATAAACACAGAAAACACAAAGCACAAAATATGTCTTTCGCATTGTGCTCTGTGATGGTCTCACCCTTCACAACTGGTTTTGGTGCTGATTAAAAGAAGGGAAAAAGGAAGTTAGCTCTGGCTTAGTCCCATCAAGCGGACTGAATAGGCTATACTGTACATTACTCTTGAGAGGAAAAATCATCAACTCATTCAAATCTTCAGAGAAACAACAGCGATACACATTTAAAAAAACACATGTTGACCCAAATTGTAGCTATAAGTGGGCACATCAATGTATGAAAATAATACGTCAGCATACACACACACACACACACAAACACACACACACACACACACACACACGCACACACACACACAGTACACACACACACGCCTTGAGTAAAACTGTGAGTCATAAATAGCCTGTAACCTCAGCAGACTTTGCCACACTGTTGAGGGATGACAGACTTAAGTATGTATATATTATATATTCATGCATATTTTGTATTATTTATAGATACAAAATACTCTCACTCTTAAACGCACCCCCACACCTACCACCCACCCCACTATCACCCACCCCACTCTCTCCCTTTCTTTCTCTATCACACACACACACACACACACCACACCCACACACACTCACACCCACACACACACACACACACACACACACACACACACACACAAAGAGCGCAAACAGTGAAGTGAGTGAAGTGTTAAAAGCTTACCCTGAGCAGCTGGTGTGGCCACTGTTAATAGAAACAGAATTGACTCATGCATAGAATTATGCATAATTAGCATCATATTTAAATGCATACAGAGCGGTTATAGTGGCAAGACTTTAAAGGCTAGCCAATGTTTCCCCCTGTTTATACAAATACCCCCACTACAAATATGACTCATGTATGTATATGCAGAGATACATATACTGCAAGGGCACATCCCCAAAACATATTGGTGGGAGAGAGAGATTTGAGCTCAGCCTTTATTTCCGAAGGAAGGGAGAATAATAATTTAGAAGTAGAGTAAGTAAAATGGTCTTTGTCTTGCATAATGGCCACATAATGGGTCAGGGCATCACTAATGTTGAGATCCCTGTCTGCCCTTACCTTTTGCAACAGGCTGGGCCTCTGTCAGTAAACACAGCAGAATTAATCAGTGAGAAGGAGTGCATTGCATGTTATATGGCAAGCCAAAAATAAAGTTTAATACTTCATTTTGAGTTAAATTCACCAGTCTCTCTCTCTCTCTCTCTCTCTCTCTCTCTCTCTCTCTCTCTCTCTCTCTCCCACACACACACACACACACACACACACACACACACACACACACACACACACACACACACACACACACACACACACACATAGACACACACTCACACACACACACGCAAAAAATCTTACTGGTTAAATTAGAATTATCCTTCCCTCAAAGGCAGGCGAAACTTTTGTCAGTAAATATAATATAATCATAGATAGCACAAAAAAAGCTGACAGTTTTATGAAGTACGTACAACTGTATATAATAGGGTAAACTATCAAGTGTGATAAGACAAACAATTCCCTTACCATTAGTAACTGGCTCGGCCTCTATCAGTAAACAGAGCAGGGATTAAGCGGTTAAAGCACAGTATGTCATACAGCAAGCCAAACAAAATGCTTCACTTTAATGGTTACGCATTAAAAGGATCTTACCTTTTAAAGCAGGTTGTGATTCTGTCAATAGAGTTGACAGAATTATAGATACAACCAAAAAATACTTTTTTGAACATTTAGTAATCTATTTTTTTTTTTTTAGCAAAAATGCCCTTACCATTTGAAACAGGCTGGGCTTCTGTCAGTAAACATGTGAGTATTTGGCATAGAGAGATAGAGCAGCGAGTTATGCGTGAAACCAGAATTAATATACAAAAATAAAAAAAATACTGATTTGATCAAATTCTTTGAAGTGATACCACACCACCCAGTCTCAGTCTCCGTCCCCCTCTCTCGCACACTCTCCCTCACACACACACACACACACACACACACACACACACACACACACACACACACACACACACACACACACATAAAAACTTACATTTAAAAAAATCGTGACTGGTTATGTTGTTTTACTTTAGGATGTTCTTATTGCCAAAATGTAATATAAAGTGTTACTGGATGTTCTTACTGTAGCCTCTACAGCATTACAGTACACTAGTAATGATAATACAACGGAGGCTGACAGTTTTATGAAGTATGTACACATGTACATAATAGAATATATACCAGGGGTGGCCAAACTTTTTTGCTTGTGGGCCGTCTGCTCAAAAGAAGCTGCCAAGGGCCGATGGAAAATTAAGAACAGCAATTTCTGACCAATTACAAGTGAACTACGTGTATAGCTAATATCAATACTAGATTAATGTACCAACAGGCCCATTACCTTTTTCAAGACCTCATGGCAGGCCGCATGGAAGATGGCAAAGGGCAGAAAATGGCCCCGGGCCTTAGTTTGGCCACCCCGATATTAACGATCAAGTGTGATAAGAGAAATGCCCTTACCGTTAGTAACTGGCTCGGCCTCTATCAGTAAATAGCAGGGATTAAGCAGTGAAGACAGAAAGCACAGTATGTCATACAGCAAGCCAAAATAATTCTTCACTTTAATGGTTACGCATTAAAAGGGTCTTACCTTTTAAAGCAGGTTGTGATTCTGTCAATAGAGTTGACAGAATTATAGAAGCAAGCAAAAATGACCATTGTTACCTCCATATAACTGTATGCAGTGCACTATGGCCATTAAGCAGAAATGCCCTTACCATTTGTAACAGGCTGGGGTTCTGTCAGTAAACATGGCAGTATTAGGCAGCATAGAGGGAGGGCAGCATGTTAAACGTCATACCAGAATTAGGTATAAACAAATAGGTATAAAAATCAATAATTCTAAAATACTGCTTTGATAAAGGATTTTAAAACAGTGGTCATCAACCTTTTTAAGCCCAAGATCCCTGACCTCGGACCTGGCCAAAGACTAGATTTACCTATTGAAATGTTGAATGAAAGACATAAAATCCAACTGGAGGCCTTGTATTGAAAGCGACCTGACTTTGAAGTAGGCCTACATTATGTAAAATTTAAATTGGATATCACCAAAATAAAACTTTAACTGGCATATAGGAAATGCTATCATAGTATTAAGTTAAAATAAGAAATCTATGGGCACGGTTCCTTTCTGGACTATATCATTTTTCTGAACCTCACTCTTGTTCTGTTTTGCCTTTTGTATTGAATGCATCTACAGCATTCAATTGTATTGTACAAATACAAACTACATCTCCCAGGGATAATATGATATGCCTAATATTTTCTATAATATTTTTGGGATCTACCAGGAATGCAACAAAGATTGACTGGCTGATCATGATCGACAGGTTGACGACCCCTGCTTTAAAGTGATACCAAACGTATACACACAAATAAATAAATAAATAAATATATATATACACACAAATAAATAAATAAATAAATAAATAAATAAAGAAGCCTAAATTTAAAGAAATCTTTTGTAGCCAAGCCACGTTGCTT
>JAODXP020000014.1:752861-825688 GCA_027497455.2 Sardinella longiceps
TGCAAACTTATGGAAAAATATGTTAAGATTGTGACTGGTATGAAATTTACAACTATTGAAATCTACAGTGGCACCTAAATAACTTATCATTAGTGTAAACAGCTGTGAAAAATGCTATGGATGTATAGTGAATTAGAGAGACCGTATGAAATCATGCGCCATAGCAACAGTAAGAGACAAACGTGTTTCCACAGAGGGTAAAATTTCTGTGACAAGTCAGTTTTTTGTTGTTGTTGTTGTTGATGTTGACGACCTTACCATCATCCTCATCTGGACTCTCTGAGAGACGAAAATGCACAGCTGACATTAGCACAGAAAGCAGAGCAGAGGGTATAGAAAAGGTGTGCATCCCACCATCAGTACTCACCCTCTGGTTTATCTGTGCAAGAAAAGAGAAAAAACAACAAAGAGATAATGGTTTATTTTAGTTGTGAGATAGCTTGGTGCCTTGTATGTATGGAATTGTCTGCCAGTGTCAGTGTGTATTGATGAAGCCAGGACATTCCTCATGGTAGGAATCCCATTACTTTAGTTGACATGGCTATGCTTTTATAACACGAATGTTTGGAATTTTACATAATGGCAAGTGAGCTACTAAGTCCATGAAACATGAAAGGAATACCACTGAGTTTCATTCACAATGTTGAAATCTATAAATAGGAGACCTTGTGTCGAACATTGTTAGTAAGAGCCCTTATCAGTTGGTTGACATGGCAACTCTGTTACATAACTGGAAGCTTCACTAAAGAATGCTGCTTACACTAGTATCCTTGTGTTGCTGGTGCTGAATATATATATATATTTTTTATGTGTACTTACCAGCAGGAGGCGCTGCTTCTTTACTTTTCTTGGCTGCGGAAACCCAGAAAGACATTGTCAGAACAATAAGCAAAATTTTTGCTCATCATTTTTTTTTTATAAAGGACTGTAAACAAATATTAGAATTGGCCTATTTCAGACACAAATATACCATATTCATATGCAAACATACAGTGGGTTTATGTGTGAAGACATACAAAGACAAGAGTGTACATACAGTATGTACATATAGATACACAGTCAGGCCCACAAACAAATGTATCACATAATGCATAAATAGTATTGACAATACAATTAATAACAAGCCTGTCAACACATCATGGCTAAGTGCATGTCGCAGACATGTCCATGCAAAGTCTGTGGTGAGGGGGAAAAAAAGAATCATTGTTTCCGATGCATACAGTACATTCTCTGGTGCACGTACACGGTGAAGAACATAGCACACACCACTGTGGAAAGTGACATCACTCTCATTCCAGATTTTAATCCATGTGTGAAATCCTTACCCAACTCCTCAGGATTTTCTTCTGGTAAAAAAAAATAGGAATGTGTGTCAACAGGTGCATGTGTGATACTGTACCTCATGTTGGCTGCGTGCTATTACTGATGCCTGGGCATCAATGAGCGAAATTAAACTAGAGGAGGGCAAGCATTATAAAAGAAGCATCCTATTCTGATAAATAGTCAAAGCATTGGAAGATTTACATAAACAAAGGTCATGATACACAATTAGCTGGACACTGACAACACAAAGCAGCTGAAATAGATGTTAGTTAGATGAGATACATAATTGTGGGATTAATCTTCTTTGTACGTATTGCCTTGGACAAAGTGGCTCATAAAGTGGAAACACAAAACCAAGGATCCTCATCCTCAAAGACATCTGCTGTGAACCCAGAGAAAGCCACGCTCTCAACAGTAAGTCTCAATATGTCATATGGGCCAATCCGCTCCATAGTCTGCATGGTCCACATTTAAAAAGCCACATGGTAACTCTCTCCTTGGGGTCATTAGCGGGGTGCAGGTTTCAGCTTTGCGGTGGAGGGGAGGCGCCACAGGGAGTCTCAGATCTGGGCCTGGTGGTTTGAAGTGTGAACAGGTTGCCAGCTGAGCTCTCCGACCTGCCCCCTTTGCCTTGTGTCAGACTCTGTCTTAATCCTCACCCCGCCCTCCCTTCCCTCGTCTTCTGTTTCCTTTCTTCCTCCCTCCTTCCTCCTATCTGCACGTCCAGCGATTCCTTCCACCAGTGCGTATTGGCCCCTACTGTCCCTACTGTGTGTGGGTTATAAGATTCCACTCTTGGCCTTGAGCTTCAGGTCATGTTGCAAGTCTGACCCCAGGGAAGGGAGGGCGCTGCACACCATGCTGGCATACTGCAAGGTCCAACGCCTCTATTTTTGATAAGGTTTGTCTTTCAGGCCACACTCTGTTAACGGGGATCTCAACGCCAGCGGGTTTAGACCTGGCACCTCTCAAGGTCCCCAGGGTGGCGAGGCCATGAGATGCACCAGGTTGTAAATGCCTCATCTGAGGGTGGCCCCGCAGGTCTCCCTCCATCAGCCTCGCTCATATAAGAAAAGGGAAATGGGTCGGCCGCTTGATTACAACAGCAGTTATGGAGTGTTGACAAACGCTCCAAACTTCATGTGACAGTGAGGACAGCATTTTGTGACGAGATTATCAACAAAGGAAGAAGACAAATGGGTGAAGATGAATCATCTAGCTATTCCTAGTTGTCTCACATCAGGGTCTCTCACACACTCTGTTTGCATTGCCAGTTTCAGATCGGTGATCTGAGGTTATGGTTACAGAAGCACAGAAGACAGACTGAGTAAGAATGAGATCACCATGGCAACTACAGCCTTTCTGTCGTTTACGCAGCTTCTTCCCCTTTCCTCCTTTTCCTTCCCTCTTCCCTCTTCCCACAAATCCCTCGATTTCCTCTTATTCTTGTCTCTCTAAACTTTGGGCAGGCCTAAGTCTGTTCCAGATGATGAAATGAGGGATTAAAAATCCCCGGGCTCTCTGGCTCCGTCTAGGCACGTCTGCTTATGGAGATCTGATGTCCAAGTCAAAATATCTTCCTCAGAAAGCGCTGATTCAGCACTACAGCTGAAAAGTGAGTAAATCCCAGGAGATATGTCTCCAAATTAGACCTGAGCTATTAAAAAAAGGAGTGGGAGGGGAAGGGAGGGGGTCCTGCTGGTGATTGTCCACCACATACTAACCCCTTAGCCCTTGGATTTTATACTCCTGATCCCACTCCACCCAAAGGACTCTCTGGTTACAACCTGTCAGCACTCGCTCTGCCACGAGGGCCTGGGACTCCTCTGCCTCTTGCAGCCAAAACACACACACACACACACACTCACAAATTCAAACACACACACACAGCCGCTCTCATGCGCGCACACACACACACACACACACACACACAAAAACACACACAGCGACTCACACACTCACACATACAGAGAGAGAGAGACAAACACACACACACACACGCACACGCACAAATGTGGTCACCCACAGAAACCAAAAGCTGTAAGTACGGCGTTAAGTCATTCTGAACGTGTTACAGACCCATTGGAGGTCAGTGCTAATGCTAAAGGCTAATAGAGAGAGTGGTCCACCCACTATCTAACCCACTGTGTATCTAACCCTGACCCTCATGTTAGCCTGCCCTAGCCTTTCCTGTAATCTTGTCAGGTTCTCATTTTTAAGGCGTATCTTCCAATGCATTGCAGTCAATGACGCACTGAAATAATAGAATATGGAGGCAACTGGAATATATTCTGTTGATTGTATGAATGGTGAACAGCTTTGCCAAAGTGTATGGGTTCTGATCATTAGGGGGTTGTAAGGTAAATGCATAAACACTTAAGAGATTGAGCCAAAGTGGAAACGATCATTAAAACCAAGTCAAAGAAATTACACCACTGCTGTAACACGTGTAGAGTTTTCCTGTGAAGTTTTAAATCATTCATCCAAAAGCCAGTAATATTTGACGTTGGTTAATAATGCAACCGTCTCCCCACCCTCCCCCAACATCATGCTCCAGAGATGAAATCTACCACAAGCCAGTCAAATCCGGGCCTGAAATAAACAGCATCAAATTTCAATGTTCTGGGTGTACAGTCATGAAAGTTTCATGTCCTCCATGGCTGAGCGAGCAGTACTGATGAGTTAACCCTTCAGCTAAATTAGGTTTGCAGACGAGGCATTTGACAGACAGAATTGGAGCTTTTGAGACGTAACTCTACTTAAGTCGTGTCTAGGTTAAGTCACTAGGTTGGTGAAATCAAGACCGTGTAAATTTATTAACAACTTCCTGGTGACCTCAGTGTTCAAAGTACCAGTGTCAACTCAGTCACAAATGTCCATGACAACATGATGGGCAGGGGAAAAAAACACTGTGAAAAAATCTTTCATTAACTTTGGATGTAAAATTCCTAAAGATTCCTAAAAAAAAAATAAAGCTTAGCTTATAAATGATTACCAAAGCCTATTTCCAAGACATCCTATTGACCTTAGAAAGCCATCAAGTGATGCTGTGATGCTGTTATGGGGAACATTTCAAGGACAAACTAGCCTGACATAGCCCGCCCACTGCTGTTCATCCGTATTCATGGTCTGGAGGTTCTTTAACCTGACACGATTATAGGGCAGGGGGGAGGGCATTCAGTTCTGGTTTGAAACGATTGGACAGCTCGTCTAATCAGCTTCGTTTATTGGTCGGTTGTCTCTCTACCGATGTAAACCCGCCCCAGAAGACCGTCCCCAGACCATGAATACGGATGAACATTCATATTATGGGCTATGTCAGGCTAAGGACAAACACCAAACCGAAAAATATGTAAACTTAAAGCAATCATCCAGGTAGGCCTACTTCATATTCATATCGCACGGTACACATCAGTTAGCATTAGCTATCGATTTGCTATTTGTTCTATGTTGCTCGAAATTCTCTTGTTCTTGTAAGTACTGAGAACACCCAGTGAGCTAGAACAACAGGACTAAGGTTGGAAGTACTCTGGATCATCACTTTAACTAACCAATACTAACCAGTGAAATATCCAATACATTAAAAAGCAATTACATAAAATTAATTCATGACCCTCAAACAAAATTTCAAATGCATCTAACAATCAGACAAAGGTACAGTACACCTTGCTAGTGAGCTACTGAGGTGTTTAGAGGGTGTACGTGAGGGTGTTTCAATAACAAGCCATAACTCTGATCGTGCTTCCAAACCATTAACGGCATATTCATTTCTCTCTAAATATACCCATATATGAGTCACTTCATCCCCAGTCTCACGTCTATATATAGGCCAAGGATATGTCAGTTTCTTCTTCCCATATTCACTCCTTGCTCAGTCTGAACAGGGGAACTAACATTAGGCCTCAGGCATAATAGCCGCAGAGAGAGCATAAATGTCACAGTCCAAAACAGACCGTCATCTTGCTATTTTAGGAGCCAGAAATGCATTCAGGAGTAGGGAA
Organism: Sardinella longiceps; assembly: GCA_027497455.2. Classification (NCBI taxonomy): domain Eukaryota; kingdom Metazoa; phylum Chordata; class Actinopteri; order Clupeiformes; family Clupeidae; genus Sardinella; species Sardinella longiceps. The sequence continues at coordinate 758,186 of JAODXP020000014.1, forward strand.
GAGCAATTAAAGAGGGACAATGCAAAGCATCAGTATAATTATCACTGTATGCCAGTAAAAGCCTGGTTCAGTAGGTCGCACACTAGGGACCGCTTTAAAGGCACAGCCACCTTCTAATGGACTTCAATGTGTGCCCTCTCACTTCTCATGCCCTTTCCTCAATTTGCTGAGGAGTCCAAACTGGCCATGTGCCGCAAACACACACACACACACACACACACACACAGATACACATATACACACTTGGTCTCTCTCTCTCTCTCTCTCTCTCACTCTCTCGTTTTCTCTCTCGCTCATTTTCACCGGGTAACCTCTATGGAATGTTGAGGAATGTTCACTTAGGTAATCCCCCCTGACATTTACCCCCCTGGCTCCCCTCAAACTCTCCATCAGTGGCCCTGTCTTGCATTGAGCTAATCATCGCAGCATGTGCGGCTCTCGGCTGACTGAGTTACACATCAAAGACAGAGCTGCCTGGCCTTCCCCACCCATTCCAGGCAGCATCTGCCCCCCACCCCACAGCGATGTTATCTATGATATGATCAGGTTTGAGCCAAAGACACACTAATGTGTGATTATAGGGCATTTCAGATAACTCTGTCTATGACCAGGCACCAGCTCTCTCGGTGTGTTAACTGGGGAAGGGGGTGGAAGAGGCTCTTTCACTTCCTCTGTCTACTGTACCCATGACTTTACAGTACATGTTTACAAACACATAGTGTGTTAATGTTGTCTGGTGCACCACGGCACATTGACAACAGGCATGCTCAGTTGGGTGACAAATAGTCTACTGTCCAGCACATGCGCCAGACACAAAGGACACAAAGAGGGGACGGCATTCCTAATGTCTAGCAAGTCAAAGACTGGACAACTGCACTACTTCAAACCCTGGGCTGGAGGTACTGAGGAACACAAATGCAATCTCTACTATATAAAAAGTAATGCTGTTAATCTAAGTTCTGACACAAAAGTCTGTGTATATTTTCCAGGTCAGTTGCTGTTTACAAAATGCATTTTCAGCAGTTTACTCCTATGATTCATGAGTACATCTCGCTAAATATACATATACTGTATATTCACTGTTGAGAAGACAGTCTGCAACATTTTATTGAGAAACTCAAAACTCCTTTTGCAACAACAGCGGTAATATCCAGATATCACTTGCAGTCACACACACACACACACTCCCAGCCTAATACACATGCACTGTTGACAGAGCTCTTTCCCCATCCATATTAAAGGAAATGCAATGGTGAAACAGGCCAAATATTAACATTAGTTGCTCGTCCATTGCGGCTATATTTAATGTTGAGCGTGTGGGTGAAGATGGGTGGCATTGCTGGTATTTGGCCCGCAGCCATGTTCCCCTGGCCACTGTGGCCTGATGGGGTTTCAGAGTTTTTATAGGGGTGATGGAGGGAGTGTTTGGCAGTGTAAGGGTACACTTAAGCTGCCTCTCGCCCAGTCACAATAATCAGTTGACCGTTCGACAACATGATTAATGAATCTGGTCGAAGCTTCTAGGTTAAAATATCATATAGTGTATAGGAACATAAGCGAGTAATAAACTTGAGTCATAGTGTGAATCTTTCGAAGAGTCATTTCATTTCTCTTTAGCTTCATTTATGTGATATGCTGTTGAAACAGTTCTAAAATTTTCAAATTACAGAAGATCACGGTTAGTCCAGCTCAAGATATCCCGCTTCATGGCTGACTTCAGTCCTTCGAGTTGGCTCTTTGCATTTGCTATTTCAAGCGGTGATGTAGGTACAGCTGCTGTTCTATTTGCTGCTTACAATCAACATCTTTTGTTGTTGAACTGTTTATGGCTGTTGCTGGAGATATGACTTTCATTTATCAGCAACGGTCCTCTTTCGTAGTTCTGACAGGAGTGATTGAAATGCAGGAACATGTAGCTGTTTGGTGTACTTTAATAATCCTTTCTATCCAATAAAAGAAGAAGAGAGTAATGAATTTATAGACTGGAAAAAGCAGGTGCCATAATATCACAACACAGTCTCATCTGAGAGTAATAGGAGAAGATTTATGACTTGTTTGCACACCAGTGGCTGTCCAGCTTCACTCAACACTTAACCCCACCCCACTCAGTGTGTTCAGACACATAGACACAACACCACCAAAATGCCACCTTCTTTGGCTGTTGCAACCTGTTTCAATGATGGTAAATCAAAAGGATTAACTTCCATTTTAGCCTCTCTACTGGTGCACACACAGTTGCTGTTTGGCAAATAACACGAAGCGTTGACCGGATAGCTTATTAAGCTTGGGATGCAGAAAATCTCTGCTCTAAAGCTCCTAAGCACACAATGAATTGCAGAGCCTCAGCGAGCATCGGAAAATAATCTCTGCGGTTAAAACAATGTTTATAACATGTTTATAATAGCTTAATTAAAAGCCAGGAGGTCTCAGACGGAAGTTCACTGATAGAGTTTCTTGGTCCCAGTCTGGTGATTATACATCTGCTTGCCATTCATCAAAGGCAATGATGCATGCCAGAGGGGGCATGATGAAGGAGTTGTTGTGAGGTAATGTTACCCCCCCACACTCTCAAGGGTCATGAGACTCTGGTCTTCATCTTCCACACGGCTGCCTGTTCAGAGCAGCTGAGTTTGGGTCATTATCCTACCCAAGGATATCCACAATGATCAAGATAGCCCAGGTCAGGGAAGGTAAAGAGAATCGATTCAGAAGATATCAAGATATATAAAATATTAGCTAATGTGGTAAAGTGTTTACTTCATTTTTGTGGATTGCAAAATGGATTTGGATTGGTGTGTGTGTGCGAGTGTGTGTGTGTGCGTGTGTGTGTGTGCGCGCGCATGTCCATAATTATCCACAATTACGTAGTCTTTCACCACCTGCCAGGTTTATGGTGTTGCAAGGGTGATGATACAGTAAATATATGCCAACTCTCTGCTATCCCATCCAACTGCTGACTCACTGAACAGCTCCAGTCCTACACCCACAACTTCAATAAGGTCCGCACACACTGAGATTGTGCCACCTTGCCACTTCAGGACACTGACTGATGATAGGTCGTCCTTGAGTAGCGGCCAGATATTGAAGCACACATATGTATCTGTCAACATCCAGGATGAGTTGTTGTTATCAGAACACTTCAGGTGAGACTTGAGGTCTTTTGTCTTGATGTCTTTTGTCTCTGTAGGTGATGCCTCCCTTGATTATCTCAGTTTACCAAAGAGTTACAATGGGTCTACTCGGTAAATGCACTGAATATGTTTCTGTCTAAATAATAATGTATGGGTTATCCCCCAATCCTAAAAGCTGCCACTGTCTTTGTAAACAACTCCTTGTACATTCACAGCCATTTGACATTTTAGTTGAAATCATTCCCTGAATAGACCAGGGCCAAGTAATGGAAAATTGGAATAAGACCCAGAGAGGTCCCCACTGCTGTAATCACATCTGATCTTTTAATCAACCGCCCTCCCTCAACCCCTCCAATTCTGGCAGCCATGGCTACCATTTAAATGCCACCCCAATGTTTTGGCTCTCAAAGCCATCCAAACAACCCTGTGGTTTAGCGTTCCTCGTCCACCCAAACAACCAAAACTGGCCTCGAAAGTGAGGGGAAATTCTCTATCTGTGACACACAAGACCACCTAGAGTGTGGGGCATTCATGCTAAAGCCTAAATTCAGCTCCTTGTCAGTGAAACATCAGTAACACTGCTTGCTGCCCAGTCTTGCCTCTTACAAGGCTCCCTCCATCCTCATAGTGGAGCCGGGGATACTATTCTTGATGCTGTTTATTAAGGAGGCGTGCTTTCTGTGAGCTACGGCCATCCCCAGAGTGGCAGACAGACTTAATCACGGGAGGGCAATGCTAAACACGGGGAGGAGGGAGTGTCATATGAGATAGGGTGAGAAGGGGCATAAAGAGCATCGAGGCAGTAGGGTTGGGGGGTAGGGGAGAGGGGTTGTGTGTGTGTGTGTGTTTGAGTGAGTGAGTGTGAAGAGTGTGTGTGAAAAGGAATGCCTGTGTTTGTGTGAATGTATGTGAGTGTGTGTGTGTGTTTGTGGGGCTGGTGGGTATAGCAAATGTCTGAGGTAATTGTTCTGCATGTGGGTGTGTGATCTGATATGTGTGATGTGATGTCATGAGGTGTATTGGGAGAATTACTGACGAGTGGTGTGAAGTCATGTGAACTCAACATGACATACAGTAGATGGATAGAAAGATAGATCCAGATTGGCCAAAGCTCTAAGCTCTCCCACAGTCCATCAAAGGGGATGAAATAGGTGAGCAGGGACAGCCATGATTTCTTGAATTTGTTGCTAAGTGATGCCATCATCTGCCACTTACAAGTCTCTCCCAACAGGCGTTGGGTCCATCTGGATAAAAATGACTTTTGACTGAAGACCAATTTTCTTGAGGAATGGACAGTGTGCAGTATGGAGTTTAAACTTACTAATTCATAAGACTAATTCATAAGAGGTGTGCTTCCTTTAAAAGGATCTCTGGGTAGTAAGACATGTTGAATTTGAGACAGCTATCTAACTTTTATCTAACTCATCATTTAATTCCCTTTGTGTACAGACATTTACATTTTTAAGCTGCCACTGTATTTATGCCTCAATGCTTGCTGGGTAAAACTGATATCAAATGGTGATTATGATTAAAAATATATCCCTAAAAACTTAATAAACAAACAAACAAAACAAAAAAACAGTAAATTGGCTGGCTTATCACAACAATTATTATTATTTTTTTTGCTCAAATTCTATAGAGAAGCGGAAATGCTCTACTCAGGGAATATTTCTGTTTCAGCGAAAGCGAGAGCTCGTTGGATAAATGTTTCTCAGCAGAACGTAATGTGTTGATTCACATCAGTGAATTGTGGTTTAGCACTATTCAATAAACTGCCAGTATCGCTATATGTGCTGATGTGTAGGGCTGAGTGAGTGTAGAGAGCCACCAGAGAGAGAGAGAGAGAGAGATACAGAGAGTGAGAGAGATAGAGTGGGAGAGAGAGAGACTCGCAGAGGTGATAAGGGAAAGAAAAGTGCCAGCTTCTCACTGTCTAGTTGGCACAGCCACCCATCGCCACTCGTCTCTCTCACCCCTTCCCCTAGCCCCACCCGTGAAAAGTCGCAGCTCTGCTCTCAGCTCCCCTTCCTTCTGCTATCCTCCCCCTCATGCACCCTCCCTCCCTCATCTCTGATGTCCCGCTCTCGCTTGCGCTTTAAGTCAATCTCTCTCCGATTTCACGCCACCCGTAGATTTATAGTGCCAGAAGGTCACCGCTGTAAAGAAGATGACTGTATTTTATATCCCCCCGTCAGACCACACAAACACTACAGTGCCCAGAGCTCTTCAATTTCTCATCTGTATGTATGACAACCATTTATAAACATTTGCTGATGTCTTAACGTCAAACTATTAAAAGTGATGCCTGTAAGCTTAGAAACTTACAGTCATGTCTCTGTATCTGTGTGTGTGCTTATGTGTGTGTGAGTGAGTGAGTGAGTGAGTGAGAGAGAGAGAGAGAGAGAGAGAGAGAGAGAGAGAATTTGAGTGTATAAGGAGGAAATGGCTGTAGGTATGTTTGCCTAAGAAAGTATTACTTTTGTATCCTGTGTCTGAAGGCACTTCCCATATATATTTCCATCCCTGTCAGTGATTGGCAGGGGTTCAGAGAGTGTTGACAGATGCTCCAGCAATATTTCAGAGCCAGAAGTTTGTGCATAAGCCCACAACTTAGCCAAGAAACAAGGCTGACGTGTAGCAGATTCGCACACATGACTAGAACCCTATTGGTCACTCAACCCAGAGACTGCAAGAGACTGCCATTAAAAAAAATGGCAAAAAAAAAAAAAAAAATAGACCATATATGTCAAATGCCTCTGTTAAAATCAGAGGCGTCTAAGGTTCATGTGAGACATAGTATGAACAAACATATATGTCCTTTGAAAGGTTTTTGAAATAAAGTGTATATTATATTATTTTTTCATTGTCTGTGCCCTCTCATTTAAGGGATTGACTTACTGAAAACGTCTTGGACAAAACTAATCATTGTACATAAAAATCAGAACATATATCTCAAGAGAACAAAAGTTAGAACAACAGTCATAGGTGAAAACAAAACACATTACATTACGACAACTTTGACTGAAGCAGGTGTACAGGTCAGTGAGAATGACGACATAAGAGATGCTCACCTGGCTTCTTTGGCTCCGGCATGGCTTAGTTTGTTTGTCTGTCACTTCCTTCACTCTACCGCCCTGCACTCGACGACTGTCTTTGTCCGTGAGTCTGTCCGCTTTCTCTCCTTTATGCCTTTTTGCCCCCCCATCGCCACCACCACCCCCCACTTCCCTCCCCTGCCACTTAAGTTCCCTACCCACCCTCTGAGAGAGTTTAAGAGGGGGGAGGGGAGGAGGGAGATGGAGAGACAGTGGAAGGGCGACAAAATGAGCGTCACTTGAGACCTTGAGGGAATCCAAGTTCTGAAAGGAAAGACAGAACACTTGGTGAAGAGCAAAGAAAGCAAAGGGATGGGCAAAGGAGTGAGAGAGAAGAGAAGAGGAGGAGAGGCAATAGGAGTGTAACACCATAACGAAGAGTGTGACCTGTGGATAAACCTGCTAATTGGGCAGCTCGTTAGGCCAAGAGCTTGGACATTAACTAATTGACTGACATGCTGATTGATGTGTTGATTGACAGCCATTGGAAGACTGTATTGTGAATCTATGGGGGTACTTGTCTCTTTAAGACGCATCCGATTTAGTATAGCGGGATTGGGAGAAGGGCCTTGCCAAACGTGCACCAAGCCCTTGACTTTGGTGTGATTGAACAGGAGAGCTTTTGATCCTTTTGTCCTACCACTTAATTAAGTTACACATGTTCCATACGAGATGAAGTCATTTTTCCCTTCCCAAAGCTGTTAGACCGGATTTCCCAGACTTAGAATCCAAGCCGATTTCTGGTTGCAAAACAGTTATGTCTTAAGTCAGACGGACAATAGAGTGAAGTAGGTGGCGTGCTAGTTCTCCATCCCCATGGAGTGAAACTTTGAGGTTGCGGGGTCAATTCTCTCTCAGTAACCAAGATATTTGACCTCTGACTGCTGATTTCTGAAAGGTCTTCTCAGCCATTGCATCTGCTCTCTAGAAATACCACGTGATGACATGTTGAAAATAATCACTTTTACTCTCTCTTTCTGGTGGTAAATTAACACGCCGTTTACTACTATTAAAACTCTATGACAGCTGGCATATCTGCCGTCTAGTTCAGCTCCACAGAAATCAGTGTGAGCTTCAAGTGTCTTCGGGGACAGATCTACTTTAATTCAACGCATGTCCTACACCCAGATGTGTCCTTGACTGTATATCGGTTAAAACTGGACCGTGTGAGCCGTGCCCGTTACTGCTCCTGAGAGTTTGAGTCTGGACATGTAGCCTGGCAATGCCCACGTAACCTTGCCATGCCAATAAACGCTCTTTTGAACTTTAATTTGGGCAAGAGAACTTAAGACAGAGAGACGGACAGAGATTGAGCACTGTGCTATTTATAGTGTATGCAACTTGAGATTCAGATGGCAAGAAAGGACCTATGTGTGTGAGTGTGTGTGTGTGTGTGTGTGAGTGCATGTATTAGGTGGATGAGTGTGTGTGTATGTGTATCAGGGAGAGAGAGAATCAAGGATAGCCATGATAAGGATCTAACAATGAATGAGTACAGTATGTGTGCATTAGAAGAGCTTTGCTGCTTTGCAGGGAGAAGAATAGGCAGTGGATCTAAAGAAAGCCGTAAGATATGAGATATCCAGCAGAGCACAGCTGTGTGCCAGAGGAGAAGTGGAGATGAAATGTGTACGGGGCTAGCAGGGGAGAAGGACAAAGGGCAGATGATGAAACTGGGGGATAACTGGCTGCCGACAAAGCCACGAAGACAGAGCCTTATGCTCACAGGCCATGACCTTTGCCCCTATGTTTCCATTCTTCATGCGAAGGTGTCTTTGAGTGCTGACATGTCTGTTTTTGTAAAAGGCTGAAACGTCCTTGTGTGGAGGATTTTGATGTTAAAGCCACAAGTCATGTAGCGTCAACATGTTATCCTTCATTTCAGATGCAGCTAAACCCATTGATAATACCGACTACAGCTTTGAAGGACTTTGTATGTGAGGCATTGTCATAGTGACACTGACACATGAGTAATGGCATGTATGCTTGCCTGTACAAAGGAAAGCTGATAGATATTGCTATCACAGAAAATGTGCCGCAAATGTGCCAAAGGGTCCCTCTGTACACAGGGCATAAAAATGGCAAAGGAAAAAAAATGTTTCTAAGATAAACAGCTTGGTGTAAGCCTAGTACAGTTTGTATGAGAATCTCACTATACACACATGAGCAGAATGGTTTTCCAAAGTCTCACTTCTTTATTATAGCACCATCTACTGGTCAATTGTTGCATTACTTTTTTCAAGAGGGGCATCACATCCACCTAATTATGTCAAATACTAGAGGTTCAAAATCCAAAGAGCTTCAAGTGCTTCAAGACACATTTTGCCAGGGGATTTCTTTGAAAGTGCTGACATGATTTGACTACCGGTTGTTGTACAGCTTAGCCATGATAGCGCCGCCACCATCGTAGGCCTACCTCCTCAAAATGGTAAGAAATCCGCAACACGCTACAGTATGCCTTGCCTTGAGCAAGGTAATTAAACCTAAAAGTGGCTCTAGGTGAGTCTGGCCCTGAAGTAAATGATAGTTGACAAATGCATAAAAGCATCTGTAAATGCAATGCCATGCATACTGTAAAGGTTTTGTATTTTGTGATTTCCTACCCTGCACCTAACCTGACTCCGCCATGGACTTACTCCCGCAATTCCATCTGGGAACGATACGTTGAAAAAGTTTTGGTTTGTTAGTTTCGTTTTTGTTAGTTTAGTTTTGGCTGACTGGATAAGGCATCTGTCTATCACGACCTATGTTGGTGATAGACGGGCCAAATCAACCAATCAGACCAACGAAGAATATAACGTACTAACATACGTACATATTCTTTAGATCCGCCTCTCGTTGCACCGCACCTCAACCCGCCTCAAAGCCAACGCTGATTGGTTCGTTTGTTTAGCAACCTGCTCCAAATTCTTGGCAATGGAGAGTAGCCAGACTGAGCTGCGAGTGAAGACCTGAAGCTCGCGAGATCAGTTTGGTCTCTCAAAGCTACCCTGCACCCACTTCGCATGTATGCCCTGAATGGGAATAACACTCTTGTTAATCCACCCTTCAATATAATGGGCTGTGCATTCCAAATTCATTTGAAGATATCTGGTAAAAGGGATAACTCAAATATTGACTGTACTGTTGCAGTGTTTTGCTTACAACTACAGACAGTAAAATAAGGTGATGAGACCTCTAAGGTGAAACTCCTGAAATTTCCTGAAAAACCAGGGATATTTTTACAATCAATACAATAACACATGTTGGTAACACTTTCTATGACCCAGCATTCATAAAGCGCATTAAGGAGATTCATGAAGGCTTATAATGCATTCATAAAGCCTTTAAAACAAATGAACTGCGTGATTGTAACCCCTAATACTGGTAGCATTATATTGCCTAATGTCTCCAGAAATTGTGGACGTTTGATCACCCTCTCCTACAACAGAGTAAAAGGCCTACTGATTTACAAACTAGGTCCGCAATGTTTTTTTGGGGAAAAAAACAACCAGTCTGAATTCTGACAGCAGACAGAGCTGTGCTGGAGTTGCCAAAATTGTTTCTTTAAATCATGAGTGTTTCCATGGAAAACAAGGAAATCCAAGTGATCTCAAACTGAAAAAGACATCAGGCAGGACTATGGCTTTCCATCTCCGGAGATCAACCTACAGTCCCCAAATTTTAGAATTATTGCAACCTTTGTATATTCTCACCAATCGATGTGAGTATATTTACCAAAACCCTGCAACTATATAGTCTAGTAGGAAGGGGGGGGTCACATGCACCCGAAAGATATATTTTTCTAATCTAGCTTTTTGGAATCCTTAAGGTGTCTAGTAAATGGAGTTAGTTGGCCCAAGAGCCAATTATTGTCCCATATATGGTTTTTTTGACCATCTTCTATGGCCGACCTGGATTTTCCACAGTGAAAAATGAAAACTTTAAATCCACATAGATCCTGAACTATACATCCGACAGAAACCATTCACCCCATATCTTGTTCGTCTTTTCATGACGAATTGATAGAGCCCAAGTTTGCCATAGTCAGATCATGTTTGATACATGACATGTCAGGTAAACACACAAAAAATGCTTAAATTCACATAAACTGAATTGGAGAAACTCCTCCCCTGTACATCCTCTTGATATATTTTGTATAATTTTTGCATTGTTACAATCTTCAAGGTGTATAGCAAACACAAGTTGATGACATTCACTTCTTCAAATCTGTCACATGTCTGCTTATCCTGGCAATAATGGTGTATTGACATCAAATGCATGAAATAATGTAAATATTTCATATTGTCAAAACTATACATAGTGCAGGGGTGAATGACCCCATTTTTGGTTCAATTTCTTGTGTGAGGCATTAATGGAGATATGACTGGATGGTAAAGATATGAATGGATGGATTATTGAGCAAAATAAGGTAAATCAATATTCATAATTGGTGTGACATGAAGATCTCGCACAGACTGCGAGTCCCACAAATGAGGCAGTGATGGCAATGACAAGCAGGTGCATGTTGTGACACAATAGTAGGATAGGTGATGGTGATGACAAGCAGGTGCAGATAGTGAGTGGTCTATAGATAATTGAGTGGTCAGTACTCTGGTGAGGCTTAGTGATAAATGGATGCCTAAGGTGGAGGAGCAGACAAGGCATGAGAGTTTACATTGTTTAGAAAGGGATTATTGCTACCAATGCCAAAGAAAATCAAGAAAGATGATGGTGAGTACCAACCATCTGCTCCACCAAGAAAAAAATCCAAGAAAGATGATTGTGGCAAAACATGTATTTTACATGTACCAGGCCTTGGGAATGAGGGTTTCACACCACTCTCTCAAGTCAAAGGATCAGTGACTGAGATGCTGGCTCATCTACACAGTGTTCGTGATAAACGTCTCCAAGAACCCCTGGATTCTGGTTATCGGATGGAAGATGTCTGTAATCTGATTCCAGAGAGCCTGGCTGGTGTAAATTTAGAAACTACAGGTTATCATCGAGTTTGCTACAAACAGTTTACAAGGCACCAAAAATGCTTACAGGAAAGGCCTACTGTGACACCTCAGGAAGCCTCAACATCACGGTCACTTCGTAAGCCACAGTCATCCACTGCCAAACAGTTATTTCCTCCTCAATGTGTCTTTTGTGGAAAGCTGGAAGTGAAAGTGTTGGGAAAGACACAGAGGTGCATTAGGTTCCCAGTATTTAAGAATAAGAATGGCACCCTCAAGAGGCCATCATGGAAAAGGATTGAGCCCCAAGCCTTGGACCTCGGTCTTTACCGTCTACATCGTATAGTCCAAGGAGAGGATCTTTTTGCAAGAGATGCAAAATACCATCAATCATGTTTCAAGTCTTTTGACCTGCAATATGCAAATCACAGGCGACTTAAATCAGGAAGGGAAGCCGTTGATACCGACCCTGACAGTGTAACAGGGGTGAGTAACATTGCTACTGCACATCAGATGGCATTTAATGCAGTGCTTGATGTCATTCAAGATGTAGTGATACAGCAGAAAAAGATTGTGCAGCTTGCATCACTGCGTCTTGTATACACCCAAGAGTTGGAAAGAAATGGCTTCCCCAATCCGGAGTACAGAAGTGAGAAACTGAAGAGTACACTTGAAAAGCAAGAGGGGATTGCCTTTACAAAGGTCACTGAAAAGGGTTGTATCACCTACAACTTGGTATACAGTGCTGCTTTGTCTGTGTCAGAGGCGGTGACATGTGCTTACAAGCTGGGGAGCAAGGACAAGTATGAAGATGTGGCTCTGCTTCTCCGTGGAACATTCCAGAAGACATTCAGAGAGTCAAAGACATTTCCTTGGCCTCCTACTGCTGATGAGCTGGTTGCCTCTTTGGATAACATCCTTCCATCAGAGCTCATGAAGTTCCTGACTCTCATCATCTCTGGTAATGCTGACATTGAGTGTGACAAGACCAGACGGCTTGTGCTGTCAATAAGCCAGGTATAATACTACTGCCCATTTTACAGTAATATATGCTCTATAATGCTTTCTAATATCACATACATTGTATTTTGTGCTCAGGTTACTTGAACATTTCAATAATACTTGCTTCCTTTATCATTCCAGGACATGTGTCGTGCTGTGACAAAAGGAGAGTGGAAGTTGCCAAAGCATGTTCTCCTCTGCACCACCATACGCCACCTTTACCGCAGCAGACAACTGACTACTATTCTCAGTAGGTTAGGTCACTGTGAAACCTATGACTTTGGATTGGAACTAGAGACAGCTTTAACCAATGCCCTTAATGTGGCTTCTTATTCTCTCAGTCCCCAAATTATTTCTGGTGAGGGCAATGATGTGTTTCATCTTGAGTGGGACAATCTGAACAAAATAACTACAAACATCCATGGCTCTAATGTGGTAAACTGGACTGGTGGGATCATGATTCAAGAGGTGAAACCTGGATTTGATGAACTCAGTTCTCTGGAAAGTGAACGAACGCTCCCTCTCTATGAACGGAACAAGACACGCTCTCTGAAGGTAGATACACCGGAGAGCCTAGCCCCCGTTCATATCTATAGCCGAGTTGGGCCCAAGTTACCTGAAGGAGCCGTTTTTACTCCTCCCATAGCAAACAACAAAGTGTACTCAAACTGCATCAAAGAGTATCGTGTGTGGTTACTCATACGAGTGGTGGGGAGTAGTGGATCAAAGCAAGTAGTCGCAGGGTTTGCTGGCTTTGTATCAGCCACTGGTGACAAGCCCCCACGAAGATCTACCATTGATTACTTCACCCCAATCAACCAGCCTTTCACTGAATACTCAGTGATGAGGGAGCTGCTGAAACGATCTGAAGAGGCCACTATGGAGGTTGGTCAAGAGTATGTCCTCAACACATTTGACCTTGGTGGTTGCATGAAGGCTTTGCCTCTAATTTGGAAATTCCCAGAAGAATACAGAAAGCATGTGATCACCCCAGGACCCTTCCACACTACCATGAACTACATTGGCATGGTGACAGGTCACAAATGTAAGGGCTCAGGCTATGCTGAAATCCTTATTGAGGCAGAGCTAGTCACTAGTGGCTGTCTGGATGGTGTCTTAAAGGGGAAGGCATATAGCAAAGCTCTGTTCTGTCTCAAAACCGTGGGTGAAGCAATGGAACGGCTGCTACATGAGAAATTCATAGAAGAGCAGAACATGGAGATGCCCAATTCCAAAGCCCTCTTTGATCTAGTGCAAACCTGTGGTCGTGAAAACCTTGATCTTGCATTAAAAGATGCCTCCACTCTTGACTTCCTCAAGAAACAGGAGGCATATGAAAACAAGGTTCGCGCTGGACATCTTGGCAAGACTGCCACATTCTGGCTCAGTGTCATCGATCACACACGCCTGATCCTAATGTTGCAGTACTCTGTGAAGACAAACAACTTGGCCCTATTCCACAAATGCAACGGAGACATGGCAGACCTATTCTTTGCATATGATGGGCCAAATTACTCAAGTTAATTCACATTTCAGACAGACACATGACACATGTGAATCATTAATAACATTATACCCCTTCTGTACAGGTACTTGGTATGGCTGGATTTGTTTCTAACAAATATCGATCGGTCCCATCCTGGTGCCAAGGAGCTGTTAAAGAAAGGTGGCATTGCAGTGGCACGGTCACTCATCCCTGGTTCACTCTGTGCGGTGGACAAGACAATGGAGGAGACATTTATGAAATTTGCAAAGTCTGCAGGTAGGCTACATAAATGAGGTATTACTGTTTTGTTTTGCAGCGAACTACTTACATTACTGAAAATATAAATACAATGTTATTTTCAGGTGGGTTCACAGGTCTCTTCTCCATGTTTGGTGCCTACCAGCGATGGTGTCGCACAACATCAACAAGGGCTCAGTACTTTGAGAAGATGCTGGAGATGTGTGACCTCTTGGATGACCCTGACAGCCCGAAGGCTGGAAGACATCGAGATCTTGAGAGAGCGGAGATCAAAAAATCAGAAGAGGCAGTTCAGCGGACTCTCTCAGCCATTCGGAACTTCACAAATCCTTTCACCTTGGTTGACAAGGATCACCTCTACAACCTTGCATCTGGTGCCCCCGTTTCCCCTGAGGTAGAGTGTGATGTCCTATGTGCTGAAGAAGTTGGGAAGAAGTGCAAGCATGCTTTCATCCAGGAACGCTTTGTAAAGGGCTCCTCTGAGGATATGTTTTTTGAGCCAATCAAGAGGAAGAAGCTGAAGACCATGGATGCCTCAAATAAGACCGTCAAGCTCACTGGCTCCCAGGGGAAGGTATGAGAACTGATAACATTATGTTGCCATATCTCACATACAGGGTTTACAAAAGGTTTATCCAAATGTTGTTCTTTGCAGGTAGTGCAGTACCGTGAACAGAGTGAACTTGCGTTCATGTTACTTATCAAGTCCCAAAACATAGATGAACCTCTGGACCTTGATGAGCTCATGCGGTACTCTCTCTTCCCTGTGCCCCCCAGCTTAGGCACAGCTGATGGGTACTTTAATAAGACAAACAAGGCTGCGATGCTACATGTGATGTTGGAAGATGTACCTGAGGATGTGGCGTATCCAAAAGAAGCTTTCTACATCCAGGATGGCAACGCACTGTTCCATGCAATGTTTAACCTCCCACCAACATTTGGAGGAATCTGTCTCCAGCTTCTGGATAACATGGTGCAGAAGAAGCATTTTGTGTTCTCCACAGATGCATACCATGCAGATTCTGTGAAGGCCCAAGAGAGATTGCGTCGTGGTGTCTCCCAACGTTACATCATAGGAGGGCCTGCAACAAGGAAGCCAAGTGATTTTAAACTCTTCTTGGCAAATGATGACAACAAGACACAACTGTGTAAACTCCTACTAGAGGTATGGGCAAGCAAAGCATCTGCATCACGGTTGGAGAAATGTGGAACAGCAGTTGTAGTGGTGGAAGGCAAAGCATATAAGCTGGAGTCATCTGGTGGCAATGTGAGTATACTGTATGTGTTTACATTGAAGCCTGAAATATAATTCTATTCTATATGATTCCATTAGACACTCATAACGATATTTTACCAAACCCCACCAGACAGGGGAAACTGTAATTGTTGCCTTATGTTGCTCAATATCTTGTCTCAGGTCACTACATCTGAAATTATGGAGCTGGCGTCATCCCAAGAGGAGACAGACACCCGAGTGGTGCTGTACCTGCTTTATGCTGCTGAACAGGGCCACAAGACAGCTATAGTGAGGACACCAGACACTGACATCTTATTCATCCTCCTACACCATGCCCATTCCATCCCGCTGACTGTTTACATGGACATCGGCACCGGGAAGCACAGGAGGATAATAAATGTCAGCGAATTGGCCGAATCAATAGGGGCAGACTTCTGCACAACAATACTGGGCCTGTATGTCTTCACAGGGGAAGATGTAACAAGCACTTTTAAGGGGAAAGGCAAGGTTGGGCCCCTGAAAAAGCTGCAGAGCTATCCCAAGTACCATACAGCCTTTAGGTTAGTGGTTGCATGTCATGGAAATATGTAATTGCTGACCTTACATATTGATGAGAAATGACCTTATGATGACATAATTATTTATCTCTTCAGAAAACTTGGCGAGACGTGGTCTGTGGTGCCGGATGTGTTTGAAGACATTGAAGCTTTCACATGTCTCATGTATGGCCATGCCCGTGAGAAAGCCGTGAACAATGTCAGAAGCATCATGCTCAGACGGATGATTGGGGAGGATGAGACCCTCACCACGAAGTCAAAGGTGGACCTCTCCAGACTCCCACCCTGTAGAGACAACCTGATCCCGCATGTGAATCGAGTCAACCACCGCCTGGCCATTTACAAAAGAGCAGCCATACCAACATTTCCATGCCCCAAGCCCTACGATGCTGATCAGGGCTGGACGAAGAATGAAGATGGTACCCTAGAGCCAGTGTGGTCATGTGGCCCAATCCTCCCCACAAGACTGGTTGACTTGCTGGACAAAACAGTTGAGGAGTTGGATGAAGAAGACTGTGAAGAGCAAGAATTTGATTATGACTTTCTGACTGATGAATGGTTTTTTTGTTTTTTTGAAAGGATATTTTTGGTCTTTGTACCTGTAATAGAATAGGACAGTTATAGATGGACATGAAACAAATGGGACAGAGAGATGGGGAGGGATCGGGTACCCAGAGTAATGGTATGGAGCTATGACACCCTGACTGAAGTTTTTGAGGCGTTTCTTTTTTTTTTTTACTTTCCAATGTCCCATACTGCTTATTTATTTTTCTACTTTTTGCAGTTATTTGATTAACAATGCTCCATACATCATCCAGTCCTGTCTCTGTTCATCTCCATCACCAAAAATGGGTCTTTTACCCCTGCACTATGTATAGTTTTGACAATATGAAATATTTACATTATTTCATGCATTTGATGTCAATACACCATTATTGCCAGGATAAGCAGACATGTGACAGATTTGAAGAAGTGAATGTCATCAACTTGTGTTTGCTATACACCTTGAAGATTGTAACAATGCAAAAATTATACAAAATATATCAAGAGGATGTACAGGGGAGGAGTTTCTCCAATTCAGTTTATGTGAATTTAAGCATTTTTTGTGTGTTTACCTGACATGTCATGTATCAAACATGATCTGACTATGGCAAACTTGGGCTCTATCAATTCGTCATGAAAAGACGAACAAGATATGGGGTGAATGGTTTCTGTCGGATGTATAGTTCAGGATCTATGTGGATTTAAAGTTTTCATTTTTCACTGTGGAAAATCCAGGTCGGCCATAGAAGATGGTCAAAAAAACCATATATGGGACAATAATTGGCTCTTGGGCCAACTAACTCCATTTACTAGACACCTTAAGGATTCCAAAAAGCTAGATTAGAAAAATATATCTTTCGGGTGCATGTGACCCCCCCCTTCCTACTAGACTAATAGTAGAGGAGGTTGAGAGAGCCATCATTCACCCCGTAATGAGCCATTTAATCATCAAAGTGACAGGTAAAAACGTTGCCTGATTTCCCTTAAAAGGTAAATCGATTGAATTTTCTATTTTATCCAAAACCATAGGCTAGTACAACAGGTCAAGCACTTCAAATGTGACCCCTATCAGGATAATGTTAAAAGAGATGTTGCTATTTTTGTTTAACAACATTGCCATCTAGTGGGAGAGCAACCTATTTGCCCACTTCATAAACCAAGGGTACTGCTACATCTTAAAGTGTACTGCTACATCTTAAAGGTATGTGAGGTATGTGATGCTTTCCTGGAGTACTTTTTTCTACCGTGTATTGCTAAAATGACATTCACACCTCAATTGCAACCAATTGATCAAATCATCTAATGCAAAAATAAAATTGGCTAGTCACCTGTGGAATGAACAGGACAGAGAAAATAACATCCAAGGATTTTAAGCAACTAAATAGGGATTGCCAAGATACGTCAAAATCGTCATAAACGGCGCCATCTTGCCCCGGAGTTAGCGGTTAGTTAAGCTGTAACTTTTTTACGGCCCCATCCTAGCTCCGGTTCATACACCCAATCACATTTTTTTTTCACCCGAAATTTTTTAATATATTTTGCGAGTCTAGTCAGAAAGTATTAATTCCGGGGCAAACCTACAATGCATTGTGTGATGACACGTTGGGAATCTCTATTGGATGGTGATATGTCTATCAAACATGTATTGTCCCTCAACCTCCCCATTCATTCTTGTAGTGTGGCTTCAGGGGAAATCTGAATTGTTTATTTTCAAATGTCTAGCTTTCTCTAATTGTTTTCCAGGATCTCCTATTGTATTACGCATTGCCAGTGTTCCTCACATGGGTGGAAAAGCTGTTGGCAATCCCAAGATGATTAAAGATGAATAGGAAAACTGAAATAAACTGATAGGAAATATAAGCAACTTAGCAATAAAGATCACTACCAAACTTTTTTCACGATTCTTTCATGCTTTTTCACATAGAAGCCATTTCTGCTTCTGACATTTTTGTATCACGTATGAGATAATTTTCATATTTTGCTAAAATTTTATGGTATTATGGGTGAGCCAGGTCTGAAAATTTTTGTGACCATAAATTTCAACCTGATATCTTATTGCTTTGCCGAAGTATGCCAGTTAAGAATAGCTTCGAAAACTCCAGCTAAATGCTAGCATTTATAACTAATTTTTTGCTGAATATTTGCACACTATAGTAATATATATTGGAAATGACCTTGAAATTACAATCTGCCCACCAGATGTTCTATTGACTGAAAGAAATGCAGACAATGCTCTTGCAACAATTGGAAAAATTACGTTGGCCTAAAGTTTGGTGACAAGTGATTTTGATTGCCTACCTATAATGTCAAAACTTTATGGACCTATTGAACACAAGAACAGCTAGAAACTGAAGAAATTGTGAGATTGTAGCCAACTTTGTGTTATTCAAAAGCTATAAGCCAGGCGTGTCAAACTAATTTTTGTTGAGGGCCACAAGAGCAATGGGATTTTCCTAAGAGGGCCGACTGCCAAATTTACATGCGCAACCACAAACATTGGTGAAAAAAAATGCACGTTTTTCTCATGTTTTCTGACTATCACTAAGCCAGTCCTAATGCACCACTACTTAATTTTTGTATCCCTTTCCTGTTGGCAAGCAGGTCTAAGATGCACCTCATAGGGAGTTTCCAGAATTGTGTTGCAGAAAGCGTATTGCTAGAACTGTTTTTAAACAGGCAACATACACCTACAATTATTTTAAGGCAGGGTCGCATGAAATGAGGTAATGGACCGCATCCGGGCACCAGACCTTATGTTTGACACTCCTGCTATAAGCCCTTGAATTTGGCCTGAATAGTGAATTTTACAAAAAAAAAAAAAAAAATCGCAAAATTAAGATTAGTTGTAATGCAATAATCTGGAGTGAATCAACATGTAGCCCTGCTGTTTCAGAATGTTAAGTGCTATTGATAGCCACGACAATGAACAAATTTCATGCAACGTAGACCAAGATAGTGAAACGGCAGATAACGGTAGCCTAACCAGACCCTCCAGGATTTCGCGATGTTGCGATTTGCAACTTCAATGCAACTTCAACCAATCCCCGCCACTTCATCGCGGCCATGCAATTTTGAGGAATCACCGCACCTTTCCCGCAACTTAGTGGAAGGTTTCTCGAAATATCACCAATCACTCGCGAGTGAAAGATCAACAGGTGCAGAGCTTTTCCTGCTCCTTGTTTTGCGGTGCAAATATTACTGTTCAAAACAGCTGCTAATCACAATATTCTTGATCATTTAGGCTATTGCCATTTACGTTACGTTTATGTTATGAGGCAAGTGTTACCTTAAATTACGCATTGGACTGAATGAGCTCTCTTCCGTTGTGCGCGTCTCTCTCTCTCTCTCTCCCTCTCCCTCCATGTGTGCGCGCGCGTGTGGATTCCAAAATCACAAGTTATGTAAATGACGAATTCAAGCAGAGTTGAAAGTTATTGCTAATGTAGGCTACTGTAGAACTATCTCCACGAAGAATTCGACAAAATTGATTTTCACCCAGCCCCCTTTGTCATAGGACACTAAACGCACATTAAGTTGGTTCCCATTCTTAGGTCTATCAGAATTCAGAGCAGTCAATTTTTTTCGGTTTGTGTAAGCTAGCCTGCATCTTTTCCATGTTTTAAGATATCAAATCCTGTTTTGGCTTGTATGAAGTACAAAGCTAATTAGATGGCTTTTATATTTTTGCATTAAAATTAAGCAGATTTTTTTTTCAGACAAGTGATTGCCACACAGTTATTTATTGTATGACAAACAGTACAGCTCATGCCTTGCTTCTTGCTGTGGAACTACTTCACTTGTAGCTTCTAAATATATAAAGAGTGCTAGCTCCCTGGCAATGGCTTCACATTAGGTAGGCCTATACCACAGTTTTACTAATGTTTAGTCACAGTCTACTAGTGCAATCAATCAAGCCCAATATGATTAAGGTTATGGTGATGAATATGATGAAGCGGAAGATGATGACATGCAACAACCACTCCCTCCTTCTTTGCTTTAAAACAGCACTTTCATCACTATTTCAGATATATATTTTTAATATAATATTTTGTTCTGGTTTACAGATGAACTTGGATGGCATGTAGTCATATAAAGGGTTGATAACTAAAACCATAATTGCCATCAGCCATCCATGATGTGCATTCTGCAGTTCTAGATGGTAAACAACCTCAAGATAAAAGAAAACCTATAGTTGCAATATGGCATTGTTCACTGCATAGCTATAACCACCTACCCACCAACCCACCAACACATGAAAATGTGCTGCTTTAACAAAAACAACAACAAAAAAACGCAACTTTCCGCAATTTTTCCTGGCCCCCGCAATTTTCTCGCAATAAAATGTCTAAAATCAGCGCAACTTCTGCCGCAACTTTTCAGAAAACCTGCCGCGAAATCAAGCATT
This sequence comes from Sardinella longiceps, assembly GCA_027497455.2. NCBI lineage: Eukaryota > Metazoa > Chordata > Actinopteri > Clupeiformes > Clupeidae > Sardinella > Sardinella longiceps. Next base: position 778,840 of record JAODXP020000014.1, read on the forward strand.
TTTGATCGCAACAATCACAAAAAAGGCCCGCGAAATCCTGGGGGGACTGCCTAACAGAATGGGGCGTGTCAAAATAAAACCAAATTGATTAGGTTTCGTTTTGATACATCCCATTCTGTTGTCAAGGGGTGACTAGTTCCAGTGGGGGAGGTAACATTTAGTATGGGTTTTTGCCTTATGGGGAATTGTTTGGAGGTAGCTCTCCAAAATGGCAGCCTCCATAGCCAATTGCAAACAGGTGAAGTCATTCATTATTGAGTCAATTAGTCACAGGTGTATACCATGAACAGGTGCTGTGAATGATTGGTGCACAGAGTGTGGGTGAGTGTTTTTATTCTCAGGTGCCCAGTTGAAGCAGGAAAGGCAAGGCGAGTTGGGAAGCGGAGTTGAGGAGGGGACCCCGTCCCCCTATGGGACGAGAAGCCCCGGCCCTTGGGGCTGAAGTCCAGGTGGTTCCCGGAGGGATGGAACCGAGATGGACGTGATGGGCGTGAGAGAATGGATATCGGATGCCGGTACGAGCACCCGACGAATGGGGATGAGACGAAGAGAGATCCGCATGTTGCCGCGTGTACACTGAAGTCTGCGGAAGGGACCTAAGGTTCTTCGGCTTCGTTGGATACTAGGGGGGTGAGAACACTCATGCCTCTCATTGCCCCTGTGTATGTTGGTCTGGGTCCTCTCCCTCTCCATATGCTGCCCACTCGGCCTTGGCCCCTGTCAAGACTGTCTCCTTGTTACCTGACCACCTTCGATGTTACAGACTGTCATTGAATTAGACCACTGATCCCCAAATGGCGGCCCGTGGGCCAGATCCGGCCCGCAAGAACCAAATGTGTAGCCCGCAACACCATCTGACTCATCAGTTATTTTCAGTAAACGTGCTTACAGACCACACATGGGTGGATGACAAATAAGCCTGAAAAAAGGATTTTTAAAAAACTTCAAATATCATCCCTAAAAAGTGTTTCTATGTGTTGCTGTGAGTCTAAACTTAACCAATACGTAAATATTTTTTACATTTTTTAATTAAAATAAGTATTTATATATGAATTTGTCAAGGTAGTGCCTAAAACTGTCATATGGTGTGACACTAAAAGAATTTGATATAAAATAATAATTAGGTATTTTTTTCTTCTTTAATTTACGTCAATGTTCTTTTTAATCATGTTTGCTTTGATATGCAACATTCGCTTGTGAATATTTAGGATAAAAACTTAACATTTGACAAGTTATTATGTCAAGGAGGAGAATGGTCTGAAGTCTAACCAGATATTTTAGCGTATTTTTGAGATTCTTTGTCAAAAGTTCCTCAAAATTCTTGAGATTCTTGCAGATGTCATTTCCTTTCTACACTATTGATTTTGTCATGATTTGTCAGCTAGAAAGTGTTTTTTTATGACGTTTTCTATGATTATTTGATGTCACACCAAATGACATGGTGTCACACCATATGATGAAATGCACCAAACCACAATGTGTCAGCAAAAAAAAAGGTATTTCATGAAAATTAAATCATTAACAATGAATTTTGAAGTCCACTGACAAGAAATTTAGGAATAACATCTATTTTTTAACTGCATATTACATGTGAAACATGGTGACATGGGGGAAAAAATGGGAAAGGGAAATATAAATTGTACAGATCCTATCCTTATCACAGATTTAATATATTTCATATATGATTTTTAAATTGAACTCGTGTTTTTACATATATTTCAATATAAAAATGCAATTTGGTCATAGAGTGTGACAGAAATGTCATATAGTGTGACTGAAAAAATAACACATGTACAATGGCACAATGTAACAACAATGTAATAACAATGTCACTCCATATGACATAGTGTCACTCAATATGACATTTTGACAGTTTATCTAATTTATTGGACAACTAAATACAGCTAGATATTATTTAGCATGCAACTGACCACATGGCAGCAATGCTTTCTAAGAATTCATAAAGAAGATTTGTGAAAAATAATTATTTTTATTGCAAATGATGTCACACCATAAGACACCAATTTTTGACCACTATTGATGATCTCGGCTATGGAGCTTTTTATACAAAAATCTAAAAGGCAGACCTGACCTCCTGACCATGCCAATCACTCCTGACATGCTATTGTAACTTCCTGATTAAGCAGGGTCCGTGACATGGCAGTGATGTCCAAATTAATGCCCGTTGAAAATATAAAATATAGTGTCACACCATATGACGTCCATTGTATGGACAAAATATATTTGATTAGAACTTAGTTGGACGTTATGCATGGGCATCGAAACTTTCTGTGGTTATAGAAAACATCCAATTATTTTATTTGCCTGGTAAAATTTTTAAGTATTTATACTTTATATGGATATATACTCTAATTAGGAAAATCACACGCATAGTGGACAGTCACACCATATGACATTTGTTATGTTTGGATCATTGTTTTATGTCAAAATTTAAATACAACACCAACAATTTTAGTATGCAGGAAGTTGATCCTATCAGACCAACAACATTTCCATATCATTTCTTAACAATTACCATTTTTTATACCTGTGTGACACAAGGACAGTCTGAATTTTGCTATCCGTCATCCACCCACATTAGGCATACAAGCACTCATACTATGAGGTTTATTGAGATGCATTAAGGAAAGCTGAAGGCTAAAAGAAGACTGTTTTGTGATGTCCAAAGCCCCCTTTCAACACATGGTTTTTAATGTTTGCAGGGTTGGCTATTGGTTTGGTATGCTTGACAAAATCCGGCCCTTGAAGAAAAATAGTTGGGGACCATTGAATTAGACCATGTTTGGGAGAAACTGCTCCGTATTCCGCTTGGACTGTGTGCTGACCTATTTCACTGAGCCCCGTTTGTAGTGATCATATGCAGAGTGAACTGCCGTTTGAAGTGCTCCTTGTGAGATATCCTGACTGTCTTTTCCTTCACAAGTGACTCTTGACCGAGTAGTTTCTTCCCAAACACACACATGCACGAGCTGTGTGGCCGTAACAACTGTACCAGTGAACATTGATTAGTAACCCTAGCAAGGGGCCCTGCTGTCCTATATCTCCCTGTGTTTGTGGGCGGACTCACATTGTCTGTGGGGGGCACCAGCAAGTAACTTTCACCTTGTTCTTCCCAGTGATGCTGAAGAGGAGCAGCGGCCTGCTGGCCATCAAGACCCCACCTAAAGGCATTGATGGACCCGCCCTGTGCGCTGTGGACCCTTGGACATTTCTTCGCTGCTTGGTGGCAGATAGAACTGAAGAACTGTTGAACTGAGACTCTTTACTCTTTTTATGTAATATAATTGTTTTAATATATCTGTGCGTCTGAGCATAATTGGAAAGCATGGTCTGCTCCTCATGGTAGTCGCGTTGAACGCCCCCTACCTGTGACACTGTTAGGATTAGGTGCCATTTCGCCATATCCGTCTAGTGTTGCCACCAGTCACGGATTTTCATGGTCTGTCCCAGAATTTTTTTTTTTTAAATCATGTTATAAAGCAAACAGAACCTAATTATGTATTCCCCCTTTTTTCCCCAATAGCCTGCTGCCTCCAGGTGTCCACAACAAAAATTGTTGAAGATAAACCAAAATAATAAAGGCCTGCTATTAAATAAAGCAATTAACTAAACAAATAACTAGTAAGTGTTATTTTTGATGCTCTGAAAATGTAACTTATGGGAAACCACACTACATGTCCAAAAACGATAGCCTGACATAGCCCGACCATAATACTGCTGTTCATCCGTATTCTGGTCTGGAGGTTCTTTAACCTGACGCGATTATACTGCAGAGGGGAGGGCATTCACTTCTGGTTTGAAACGATTGGACTGCTCGTCTAATCAGCTTCGCTTATTGGCCGGTAGACTCTCTACCGATGTAAACACGCCCCAGAGGACCGTTCCCAGACCATGGATACGGATGAACATTCGTATTATGGGCGGGCTATGTCAGGCTACAAAAACGAAGCCACACTACTGAAAAGCTATCAGATTCAGAAAATAGCTACACTACAACTAACAAGTAGCTTCTCTACTTAGCTAGCTACTGGCCTACACTGAATAGGCTACATGTCAAAATGAGACCCAGTTATAAAAGCACATTATTATATCTTTACTTATCGAAATTATTTTCACTTTCTATATCTCCATGAAATACACTGCCAAAATGTCACTTTCAGTGATGGAAATTCGAATTTCCAATATTCACAGACATGCTAATGTTCGTAATTTCACAGGACATACTTGAATGTTTATTTATTCACCACTAGGCTAGATGGCCTAAGAGAGTATTTGTTTTAAGTGAATGATTTTGCAATGCATTTTTATGATTGGCTTCAAGGTTTCAACAAGGCTTCACATAGCCATCAATAATTCAATTGACCCTGTTCCAGCCTAGTTCCAGCCAGGGTCAATTGGATTAAGCCAAGCTAGCTGACAGATGTAATGAGGACTGCTGAAAGAAAACCCAACATTTTAATTCAATTGTTTAAATTAGCCGTAACACCCAAACTGTAGTCAAATAGGCATAATAAACAGTGACTCCCGTGGCCAACATTGTTTAAAAATTATTTGCGCCACCTTGAATAGGCTACTCTAGCTACAAACTTTAAGGTTAGCTTTAGCTTGACAGCATGTCAATCAAAATTATCTTAAGTAAACTTTATGTTTACCTTCATGTATGCACTGTAACCTTGTCTTGTATGTCTTTTCAGTAAAACCACTTGATCCATGGTGAAATTACATTTCGTCTCACAGTGTATGGTGGTTGAAATAGCATAATAAAAACCATTCAAGATGAGGATGCCGCGAGCAGCCGCGAGCCCTTATTAAAATTTCTCTGATGCCGCGCTGCAGGTTGTATTTGTCTACTACGTCACGCACACGTAAAATTGTAGTTCTATTTCCTCTCCAGTAGTTTTTCATTTACTGATTACTTCTTCCTGTATTACGCCAAACAAAATGGCTTCGTCGAGATCCCCATCTGTTTGGCTGTCGATTCTGTCAACAATTACTTTGCTATTATGGACAGATATCGCAAACTGCAATCTTGGTAGAAGAGTAAGTTATGATATGAATTCATTCCTAGGGTCTAACGACATTTGACACGCTGAGCTAGTTGGATAGCTGGCGTCCATGCTACTCGACAAGTTAGCTAACGCTAGCGTCTCAGCTAAACGCATACATGCAGTAATATTTCACGATCGTTAACAAGAGGGAATTATTTCGTGCAGAAATCTTGAATTAACGTTTTAACCTGATACAACATCCTACTGTCAAAGTTCTGAAGTTATGACGTCCAGGGTTAACAGTGCACGCAACAAATGCTGTCAATGTCAAATGTAACGTTGACGTTAGCGTGTCAAAGCTGCCATTTGTGTTTGTTGGTCACTGGTGTGGTAAGGTAGCCTATTTCATGTCTCGTTTCTCTCCGTTCAAGTATGTTAACTATATACCATTATGCATTTTTCTCTAGCCAAGTGATTCCTTGGACACGGACTTCTCTGTACCCCTCGAACATTCTTTTGAAATAGGTGAGTTTGGCGAAGACCTTGTGACCAGGAACACGTCGATTAACACGAACGTACACATTTCAATTTATCGCTGTTACAAACCAGTCATGTTCTGCTATTCAGATGATGTGCCAAAGTTTCGGCGGCGAGGCTCCCTGGAGCTGCGAGCTGGGAGAGAGCCCGGCGTCACCATCTCTCAGACTCAGCTTTCAGAAGAGGATAGGAACACACTGAAGGTCAGAGAAGCAGGGCTACTGTATATTTTGTTTAAAGTGTTTATGTATAATTTTGCTGTAAAGATGACTTTAAAAACAGAGAATTCATAAGTGAGGTATGGATGTGTTCACTCTAGATGTATTGTAGTAATGGCTCACAAATCTTTCTTTCTGTGGTATAGGAAGTTGCTGCTGTAGATGGCCTCTACAGAATCCGAGTTCCCCGGGTCTCTTTACAAGCAGACAGGCAGACGGAAAAGCAGGCAGATGGCTATCTTACAGCTTTTGTTAAAGCGGTAGGCCTATGTCTTCTCAGTCAGCAACAAACAAGATACGCAACACAGTCTAACGGCTCTGCCGTTGTGATGTGTTTATCCCCATTTTCTGGATGGTTTTAGGATATTTTCTTTGATTTCTTCTTTTTTCAGTGTGCTATGGTGGAGTCACACCTGAGTGATGTCATCACTCTCCACACTGACGTCACTGGCTACCTCATTGGCATTTCCATAGTGACCTTACCTGGGGCTTGTCGTGGAGTTGAAGTGGAGGATGAGGTTGACCTGGAGTCTTTTAACACCACACTGACTGTCATGGCTCCTGTTAATGCACCACAGTAAGTCAGTCTGCATTGCTTAACACATATAGACTAAAAATACTGATGTGTAATCAATGATCATTGTTTATTTTTAATATCACAGTATCAAATAATTTAGCTAAACGGAAGAATGCAAGAGCTAGGTTAGGGACACGCATCACTCACACATGCTATGCTAGGCAGACCTGTCGAGTAGCACACGTGTTAACCGTCTAATAACCAGTCACTGTAGATCACCTTTGAGGTGTTCTTTTGATTGATTGCTTGCTCTACCGTGTCTGCCGCATGTGTTTGATCAATCCGGTAGAATTGTGTTAATGAACAATGGACCTGCTCTACTCACCCGCACAGCCTGGTCTTGGCAATCGCAATGATTAATTGCCAGCACTATTTGGTGCATATTTCATAATATCATTAGACAACCTGACCTGATGCTAATATTGTCCTTCACATTGTTTCAGGCCAGAGACTGCACTGTTTATTGAACGACTGGAGATGGAAATGGAGAAGAAAGTCAAAAACCCACAAGAGCAGAAGTCCTTCTTTGCCAAATATGTAAGTGTGTATGCACTTTAGTTACACCTGGAATGATACCAAAATTTGCATTATTAACCTGCATTTCCAGTATTATAGGAGTTTGCAGCTGTGCGAGACTTAATGAAGGCATTGTATTTACATTTCATTATTGCAAATGTGCTGGGATTTCGACAACAAAAGGAGTTTACTAACTCAATGGAAACCAAATCTATTCAATCTCTTTCTTCCTTACAAGCTTAATTTTGCATAATTGGTGAACAGAGTGATGTCAATTAGTCTTCATCTCCTCCATCACCCCTGAGGAGTGTTGGCTTGTGTTGTGTTGTGTCGTGTTGTGTTCTTGTTGACTGTGTTATTCTCCAGTCCTTTCCTTGTGTTGTCATCACTCTGTACGTGTTTGTCCCCTCTGCCTTGATGTCCTTGACATAGCCTAGCTTATTCAGCCCCTTTCTTCACCGTTTCGTTCCACCCTTTTCAGTTCTACAGCTGCACTGTCTAAGTGTGACACCTGTCTCCTGTTTGAGGCACACACTCTCCCTTCCACGTACCCCCCAGTCTCTAGACTGTTCTCTATGTATGGATAGTGAGTTATTTGCGTAACTACTCTATGCAGTCCTGCACCTCTTGACTGTGTTTTGTTTCTCTTCCCTTGCTGTCTGTGTGTTGTAGCGTGTTGTGTCTGTGCTAGACTGTGTTGGCTGACTGACAGCTCTGACTGTGCCGTGCTGTGTGCTGTGCTTCGTGTTGACTCTGTGCCGGTCTGTGCTGTGTTTCCAGTGGTATTTGATTCTGGGCGGCGCAGTGTTCCTCATGGCCACCAGTTCGGCACAGCCCCCAGCAGGGGGCGACAGACAGCAGAGCTGATTCCCATTCATTTCAAGTACTGGTCTCACCTTGGCTCACTCCAGTTCCTCCTCACTCTCTTTCTCTCTCTGTGTCCGTCACACTCACAGATGTCCACGTGCCACTGCAACCATTCTCACCCTGTGTGTGTGTGTGTGTGTGTGTGTGTGTGTGTGTGTGTGTGTGTGTGTGTGTGAGAGGGGTGTGGGGGTGTGGGTGTGTGAGAGAGAGAGAGAGAGAGAGAGAGAGAGAGAGAGAGGTCGTATGTCTCAGAGTGAATGAATAATCCAAACTGATGCTGTTGTTTGCCCTGCTTTGCTTGTCTGATTGTGGTCTGCTAAATTTCCTATTCTCCCGGGTCATACTGTCATGCAGGAAGTTTGGGAGCAGGTCATGTATACAGTATAGGTGGAAGGTTATTAAAATGTTATATGAGCATAAACATGTCACACTCTTGACTTGCATCACAGTTTGATCCAGCATCCCTTCAGTGTCCCTGTCTTTCACTCCTTTTTTTCCCTCTCTATGCCTTCTATTGTTATCTCTCTCTCTCTCTCTCCCTCTCACCTTCTCTGTTTGGAGGGGTTGTGAGAGGGACCAAAGGGAGAGGCGTTCTGTTTGTTGTGGGGATCACCAATCAGTTAATAGCATCATTAGCGACCATGCTGCATCTAATCCCCAATCTGTGACACCCGGCCCAGAGTCCTGACCCCCACTAAGCCCCCCTCTCAGACAGGCCGCGCGTGGCACCGCTTGGGGAAGTGCCCATGTGTCATCCCAGGTGCCAGCCTGAAGCCACCGAGAGGAAGGATGCCAACCAAGCCTATAATTGACTTTGGTAATTAGGAAATATTTAAGAACAGTCGAGGCAACTATTAACATTCCACAGGCTGTTCATGCAAAGGAAGGAATGTTTATGCTGTTTTTCTTGTATTCAGTTAATACTGATATTAGTCAGTGCAAATCCAACCATAATATTGTGCAGCTTTACATAGTTACTAAGCTTAATACAAGCAAATGGCCTCAGACATTTGAGTATTTTTGTAATAGGACATTAAGGAGACCATTTGAGCATCATCACCTCAGGATGGCTTATTGTGGACAGCTTGTCTTGGTTCCTCCGACGGTGGTGTGTGTACAAGAGAGCCACAGCACTGGGGTTTGTGTTTGTCCTCTCCAGTTATGTGAGTCTTTTGGTACACTTCAGGTTGACACACACGCTAGTAGATCAGGCTGGCCGATTGGACATTTGAAAGGGCGATTGATTGGTTATGGGGATTTGATTGGTCAACAACTTGGCATGTCCGGAGGATGCTGGGATTTGATTGGCAGTAATGACCAGCTATTGTGGCAGCAGCAGTCTGTAGGTTTTTCTGTCTGTCTCTCTCTGTCTCTCTTCTGGAGCAACCTGATCTAACCAGGATAACACTAAGGCATTTTTGCTCTGAAGCACACCTGATGACAAACTAGCTAATCACATCCTTACTTTTCCTCCCCCTTTTCTCGATCTCTCTCTTTTTTCCTTTTTTTTTTTTTTTTTTTTTTTTTTTGTTTTTACATCTGTCCTTTTCACTCAACCAAACTTAATTTGTGTATGTTCCACTGACACCTCTCTCTCTCTCTCTCTCTCTCTCTCTCTCTCTCTCTCTCTCTCTCTCTCTCTCTCTCTCTCTCTCTAGTGGATGTACATTGTTCCACTTGTCCTCTTCCTTATGATGTCCGGTGCACAAGACCAGTCTGGAGGTGGGGCTGGTGGCGGAGCAGCCAATGGAGGTGGCCGATGATCACCATGGCAACGTGACATGCATGAGTGGATAACCTCTTGTTGTGTATATAATGGTGAACGAATGGTAACTGATAACTAAATTATGTTAGATTATGTGCACTCACACTCACTCACTCACACACACACACACACACACACATACATGACCATGAACTCCTGCTGAGATGTGAATTGTTCTGCGTTTTTATTACTGAAGTAGGTGATCTGAAAGGAATAAAACTGAGTATGTGACCTGTAATGATGTCTTAACAAGTTTGTTTCAAATTCGTTGTCCACTCTGTCATTTCTTCTGTGTGTGTGTCGTCCTTCTCTTCCCAGACGGCCTTGTGGGACTGATAGCATCCCCCATTTGCCAAAAGCAGCCGACTCTAAATGTTGTCACATCTGTTAAAACACTGAGGTGAATGCATTAGCATAGATTCCAGTTGGCACTTGTTAGATGATAACAGTGTCAGTTCAGAATGGGACATTACACCAATATCAACTGAAATAAATGTTATAGCAATATTGAGAAATATGGAGACAGAATAGATTTGTTCACATAAATGATTTGTGAGACAAAAATAGTACTGAACTGCAAATGAGCAGTATATCGGTTTGGCTCTGCTTCTAATGGTTGGCGCCATATTTTTTTAAAAAATTGGGGGTACTAAGCAGCTCTGAAGTCTTGCTGGACGCCTGAATAGCGGGGACACACAAGTATGTTACTTCCTGCTTTTGAGCTTGGAAATGACTCGGAAATGGAACGCAGAATAAAACAGAGATTTGTGATGGCCGTTTCAAATCCAGGCTGATGATTCTTAACTGATATACAGTACATAGATCTCTTAACAGGTACCACCTAATTTGATTCTAGTTTCAGCTAGCTATCGGAAGTCAAGAGAGTGTTTGTTCCACTTCAAGAAAAAGAGTTCAGTCTGTTACTTTGGTTTAAGCGGAGAATAGTTCTGTTCCCTCATTCCCACAATGCCTGGCACACTTGAAAAGTGCCATCTATCACAACATAAGTGTGCTTATGATTTCAGAAACTGAACATGGTGGTGATAGAGAAAGAGATTACTTATTCCTGTTATTGCTCATTTGCGTCACTCGCAGACTGTTCTGGACACCGTGGTGTCCAACGTGATGCTACGGAATGTTCTATCTTTGTATGTCACCTGCCAGTCAATCTCTCAGCTCATCTTGTATGTTTGTCTTTGCAAGCCCTGCAGGCAGCTTGTTCTCATCATGTCACCCATGATCTTAAGGGTAGCTCAGGCCAAAGCCGCTAGTGGTCAATAACCCTCGCCAGCCTTCGCCCCTGAGGCTCCAGCTTTGTCAAGAGACCTCTAATGGTCCTGGAGCCAAAAAAGAAACACAACACATCACTCTTATCCTCTAACAGCCATGTAATTTCTCCCATAATCTCTCATAAGAAAGCAAAATGAGACCGGCTCAATGGAATAGAAGGAACTGAATTTGGGAGGAGACCGGAAAGTTCATCAGGTGATTATAAGAAATACATGCACTGGGCTGGTGTGGTTAAAGGGAGCAGTAGCCTAATATATGGACAAGCAGTGGTTCATGCACTGGACAGTGCCAACAATTCAGACAGTGTCTGTCCCTGATCTTTAAGAATGTAATTTGCCATATCCAGGCCGGACCGGGGCCAAGTGCTGTACCAGGTCATGTTGGTATGTACAGTAGATGTGTCCCCCTGCTGTGTGCTGCAGACACACAGTCTCAGCTTATCAAGAGCTCATGCAGACCAAAGCTGTCCTGTCGCTGGGCTGTTTACCACACGGCGGGGGAGCAGGATTGGGCAACTTTCCCCCCTTTCTCTGCAAAAAGGCCTTGTCAGAGCTGGCCTATCAACACTAAGCCTGACTAATGCCCCTATACTGAGAAGCCAGGGGAAGCTGATACCGAGACAGAGGAGGGCCGTGTCCATCAAGAATTCTGTCTAATGCTCCCCTCACACACAAGGCCACGTGGGTGGACTGCATGTTACGTCTGTATGTGAGAGGTGGAAACACTGGAAGACCATCAGATTCATTATTTTGATGATTTTTGAAGAGATCAAACCAAATCTTTTTACAGTTGTTATGTCCTCAAATCATAGCTAAAGTAGGGGTGCAACTGCCAATTATGTATCATTTATTATTTTCTCAAGAGATCTATTAGTGATTTGGTAAGTTATGTTCATATGCAATTATGTAACAATTGGAAACTGCACATGGTACAAACTGATCAGTTGAATCCATTAGCAGTGGATTTAATAACTAATGACTATCATGTAATTGTTACAGCTGTACTATAAACTAGGTGAGAAACTATAAATTGCACTCTGTAAAAATAATCAAACAAAAATCATATTTGAAACTATATAAACAAGATGCATTTGGGGCGGTTTGAATGTATTTAGGCCTATTTGTTTTAATACCTTGATAGCTTATCAGATCTCACTCTTCACACCTAAATTTTCAACAATAATTCAATGGCTTAAGAAGTGCAAAAGATTTTCTGTGCATTATTTGAGATTTTTATAGCCCGGAACAACAGCAAGGGTTTTTATTTTTAATTATTTATTTATTAACACTAACCCACAACTTTCTGGTATTCACTAGAACGAGAAATAGTCTATTCATGACTAACTTAAATATAGATTCCCCTCTCCTGTTGCCTATCTTGTCAACAATGATAAACAGATGTTTGTTTTCACTATCCCATTCTAAATATTCACACATACACAATGTCTGTGATTTCTGTCTTCTTCATATCACAAAAATCTAACTATTTGGCACTTGCATAATCAACACAAGCTCATCAAATACATGTAAAACGGATCTCCTTTCATGTTGCTCATCACTCCTTGCAGGTTCATGTGGTGAAAGCCCTGTTAAGGCGGCAGAGAAACTGTCTTCCCTGAATGTGGCAAAAAAAGAAAGGTCCGTAGGATGTCTACCACAACGGAGAGGTGAAAGCCTCGATACAAAGTCAGAAAAGGCATGATAAATGCAGGACATACTGTATAAGTACTAGTACCGAGCAATTCCACAGATCTGGAAGATGGCAGATAGAGCATTTAAAAAAGACAGAAACAACAGAAAGGACAGCCAGTGAAAGGAGCAGAAAAGCTGTTCCAGACAAGAGGTTGTGGGTGTGTGTGCCAACATACTCCCATAAATCTCTACCTCTGTTCCTGTCACTCGGGAGAAAAACAGAGTTGCCATGACAGCAAGCACCTACCAGGACGTCAGTGCCTCAGAAGCCTCGGAGTATTCTGGGATGGCTATTTTACACTGCTTTATATGATTCCTTTCACTAGCAGCGGGTGTCCAAGCATTCTGTACTGAATAGAGCTTATGGTCGCTGCTTTTGAATGTGGGTATGGTCGTTGCTGAGGTTGACAGTGACCCCTACGACACCCATTCATTAGCTTGTTACCCTTTATGAGATGTTCCCAAAGCTGTTATTTTAAGGTCTTGCACTCTGTCCTCTGCAAAATTTAATCTATTGTTTATTTAGGACTCAAGTCGAAGGCGTAAAAGGATCTCCTTCTTGGAGTTAATCTGTGGGCTTATTTGATACAGCTTCTTACTCTCCACATAGAGTCGTAGAGACCTTTTGTGCCAAGTCGAAATAATTCACTGGCACTACAAATATTGACTCAAGAATGAACCAATGCTATTGATCAGAAATTACAGGGAATCTACTTTGGGGTGCGGTTTGAGCACAGAATTAGAGAAAAATTGAAAGAAATGCTTTGGTATTAAGTGTTATTTGGTATTATGTGTTTGGGTTCATTGTCAAATCATGACCTTCTCATCTAACCCAACAGGAATTCATAGGTCACTCCTGGGGTGGCTGCTGGAAATAGCATAGAGAATAAGAATATATCACCCCTTAACATTCACTCCGTTTTAGTCCCGCATCAGTGTGACAGACATACATGGAAGAAGGGAAAACAACATACCTGGTACATACACAGAATACTGTAAACAAACAAGAATACAAAACACAACACATAAACATAAATGTTACCATGTGCCCACAGAGGTATTTCTCAAAAGCTTATAAGGCTTTTGATAACATTCCTGATGGAGGCATTTGAGCTGTTGGGTAATGCAGCATGTCATGACTCATGCGAATGGGACATACTGTATATATTCTATATGATCACATGGATTCATTTTAAAGCTGGGTGTAGAGGGCTGACTGAAAGGTAAGGTGAGTTGAGCCACACAGTCCGCTGACACTACTGAAGCAGAGGGCTGTGAAATTTATTAGTGGTTGACAGTGCTAAACATATCTGGGCTTCTGAAGGCCTGTGTTAAATACACAGATGCGCCCCATTAAAATTCCCATTCGGTAATAACTTAAGGTAGCACGCCTCCAGAGAATGTAGACTAGGCAGGGACAAGCACACTAGGCCAAGGAAGAAGCAGGTCATGATGATAATTGCCGTTCCCCTTTTCTGTCCATCATTGTGTTCCATTGTGTATGCGTGTGGGTGTACAGTATGTCTGTCTGTCTGACCTACTGTTTGCCTCTCAGTTGGGGTGGATCAGTAACCTATTTACTATTCTGACCCATGTCCTATGCCTTGACCTCACCTGGTCTACTTTTTACTTTCACTTTTTTTTTTACTTGCAAGCCACACACACACACACACACACACACACACACACACACACACACACACACACACACACACACACACACACACACTTTATAGCATCTTTTCCTTTTTTAACCTTTTATACTGGACAAAGAATGTACACTTGTCTCATAACTGCTTAACAGTATTTCCAGATATACATGTACAGTACGAAACACTCAAAACTTGTTTTTGGAGGGAAATTACCGCAGTGAAATGCATAGAATATATCTGTTCTTCAAACAACCTCATGTCTTTCCTAAACTATTCAGCTAAACTTGGTTTCATCCTTTCCTTTCTCATTGCACATCTTTTCCTTTCTCATTCCACTCTTTTTGCAAGCCATATGGATCAACACTCACACAATATTATGTCCAAACATGTCTTTAAAACATGGGAAATGTCACAATACAGTCTATAACTTTCCGTCAGAGGGTTTAAGCATGCCTGGTAGCCTTCTATTGATGCCAGAAGGGTCAGAGAGGATAGGATGCCAGTTATAATGAAGAAACAAAATGCATACATTGTAGGATTTCTTCACTATTGACTGAACATTGTGCAGACGTCAAAGCCTATTGTACAATAATTATTGGAAAACTGATGCTTGTTTTTATAGCCCAATTGCTGGAGCAGAATCGGCACTCAGGAAATGTACTTGCACTGTTAATTTTGGACTGGGTTACCTGCACATTCTCCATAATACCCTTAGTAGTACCCTATCTATCTATTTATCTATCTATCTATCTATCTATCTATCTTATCTAATCTAATGTATAATGACAGAGCTGTCGACAGATCCCTACAGACACATCCTACTGTACATAAACCATGCACTTGAATCCATGCTTCTAATGCATACATATGGATTTTTCATCTCATAGACAAATACAATTCCTCATATAAGTTACATTTATAGAGAAATAAAATGTGCGTGGTCCCATTTGTGGTCCCATTTGATGTTACAGAAGTGGGAATAACATGCCCATTGCATGCATGGCTTTTTATGGTGGCGCCTGTGGCTTTACAGACTTCAGTTCTAACCATATGATCCCCCTACATTTTTTTTACTAGTCTACTACAGACTAACCCTCAAGATGTTACTAGTTGAGATGAAACTTCCCCACATTAGGGAAATGTTTGCATTAGAACCTGGACTCAAGCAAGAAACAGAGAACAGAGAAGCAGCCCCAAGCAGGCCATTAATTCTTACAAATAGAAATCAAACACATTAAAAGTAGGGCAAAACACAAATGTAGGGCAAAGCATAGAGCACATCAAACAAACGTTGAAGGACAGAGGGGCTAAGTAAGGGAACAAACAGGGACGGCATCCTCCGGGGCTGTTCCCTGTGACCGTGTGAGGGTGTGAGTACGGCGTGATGGCATTACTGAAATGTGCTGAACCCCCCGCATCAGATGCACTCCGTGTTTTTTCCAGTGTATAACCTGCCCTGATTTCTCTTATGTAACGCCGGCAACATTAGTTATATGGGCCATCCTGATACACCGTGACCTACATTAAAATACTGACAGGATCAATGTATCAAACTATTCAATTTCACCTTTCCCGTGCCTTCCATCAGTGCACACTTATTAAGGTTCCTACACAACTTTATTTAAATTGACAGAACTATCAACCAAGTTTGAACCAAAAACATTTGTCAACTAGTATGAAAATATAGATCAATCTCTCAAAAATAAAGATAAAATAATGCATCTCTAGGTACATCTCAATACGTACATACTCTCTCTCTATATATAGGCTATACACTCACAGACACACACACACACACACACACACACACACACATTCTTGTTTTAATTTAATATAAATGAATGTACCGTTAAACTGAACATAATATACACAACAGTGAAATGGAAAGAATTAAAAAGATAGATGTAAAGATGTAGGGTATGTGAACAATAGTTTAATAATTACATTTATATACAAAATATATGTAAAAATAGAGAGATCATTCAAAGTCAAGGTCAGTAGCCAGTAAACACGCCATTTCATAAGCTTGACTACCACTGAGACATTTGTTTTCATGGAGGACCAAATGTGGAGTCATTAGTCTTCTCGTGCACGCACACTGTCTGTCTGCGTGTGTGTGTGTGTGTGTGTGTGTGTGTGTGTGTGTGTGTGTGTGTGTGTGTGTGTGTGTGTGTGTGTGCTGTAACATAACTTGAGCGCTTACCTCCAGCCCTGTCCATCCATTTCCTTTTGAAGGAACACTTAAGTTACCACAGTCTCAGGTGACAGGATCAACCCCATGGTCACCATAACGTCACCCCCAACCCTCAAGTTCAACACCACCACCACCACCCCCACACCACCCCATCACACACATTCTTGTCCCAAAATCCTCCAAACCCCGCCTTTGTCCAAGAGCATAAGAGGGTGGCCGCACAGAGGACCCAACTCAGACTGTCTTTGGAGACGCATCTCTCATCTCTCACCAAACCTCAAACATCAAACATCAAACATGCCCAGCAGCAACGGCGCCATCAACGGCTTCATTGCCGAGCCCAGGAGACTAGGTAAGCACTCACCTGGGCACAAGGGCACTGCTCAGTGCTCTGCTCTAAGGCCTGTTCTTTACTGCGTCATTTGTGTAAAGGTTGATGCTTGCTACTTTAACGGACTAATACATCAAAATAATTCATATCAAGCAAGGTAATAAGGAATTAAACAGGAACCTATTGTTCAGCTAATTTCAATTCAGAGGTATTAGCTTATTGATTGCTTTGTTGCCAGAGATGCTGGAATGACTTCTACATTATTTCTTTACCATTTGTTGTAACTGCAATATGCATCAACATTGCTTATTAATTAAAAGGTATACTATAGCTAATTGATTAATTAAATTACTGGAAGCTGGATTAAATCCAACTTTTAGAAAATTGTTTAGAAAATTGAGAATTGTTTTTGGAATTATTTTCCTTTATTGACGTGTTTTTCTGGAAGCAGTTATATCTATAAATCCACAGTATTGCTTTACAAAATGTATGAATATACTATATGAGGTGAAATAACACAATCGTTTATCATTTTTTTTTTACCAAATTAATAGACATAAAATGCATTGTCATAATAGTCAGTGACTTAAATAGACATTTAAATACATTTAACAAAAAACAAGTTTGGTGTACAGTATTTACAGTATGTAGCTTCCCATCTCAATCTTGTATTACTAGAGCTAGACAGGCACATCAATCATTACACTGGGATCTTGTCTTCTCATATCTCCTCTCACACTGATTTATGTGAGAGCGCTGTATCACATGCTAGTTCTGTATTACCAAAAAAGGCAGTTATTTGTTTGCTCAACTGTCAAACTAGTTACTAATTTCTTTGTCCTGATGGCTAAAATAAGATCATGATGGCGGGTGAGGAGTTTGTGTGCTTATGTGCAAACATGGTCAATTCTTCTTCTAAATTCCTACCAAGAAAGTCTCTTGAAATTTTGCGATGCAAAAAATGTTGTCGCCACCCCAGCACCACCTCAAATAGTGGTTGTGCAAATTCTGCGCATACCAACTAGTCCCTACCATGTTTGTCAAGCTGTATCCATAAGAACTGCCATATGACAGTGGGTCTCAGTGAGGGAAAGGACCCTAAGCTATGCATACAGTATGGGTCTGATGGGTCAAGCCCGCTGCAGAAGCTAACATCTGAGCAGCCCCTCTGACTGATGGCGAGGACCAAGGGCACCTTGCACATTGTCCACATGTCTTTTTTTTCTACCTGGCCTGTCATTCAGGGCTATCTTTTCTTCTTCTAAGGGGGGTGAGTGGGTGTAGAGAGGTACTGTAGTAGGAATCCAATAATAGTCACAGGACTCTTCAACTGATAAGTAGCAGCTGCTGTGCTGTGTCCCAGATAATCCATTATAGATAATCATTCTGTGATCACTCCCTCTGTACCGCTACTGTCATTGTCTATTTATCGCCATGCGTTATTTTTGCTATGATATGTTATTGCGTCAGCCAGCATGCAGACTATGTGACACAGAATCGAAAACATTTCATTAAGGACAAGTTAGGTTAGTCAGTCTACATTTGAAGGTCTATATCACACAGAGCACAAGAGGCTGGAAGTAGTCTTTGTAGGCCCTAAGTTACTGAACCAACAGAACACAACACAAAAGAACTAACAGTTAGAATCGAATTAATGATTTGAATATCGCATACAACTAAATAAAAGACAAGCAACCAACCAACCCAACCAAGTCTTTAGTGCATGCACATCTACATATTTCTCAGAAAGCCAACATTTCCCAATTAGAAATCCTTGACTGACAATATTCAAATCTTTTGAGACCTATACCTGTAAACAGAGGCTCTCAGTGCGGCTGACACCTCAGTAACTGAAGAGAGCTTGCATCTAGTGTGACTGTGTGTCTGACAAACTGGCTGCAAACTTCAATCTGCACACAGTGCAAACTTACTGTATATCACTCTGATAGTGCAATAGTTTAAACTATTAGCCAGCTGACCTAAAGTATGCAACATCTATGTTATGAGAATATAATGTCACAGAAATGTGTTCGATAAAGACTTAATGGTAGGCAGATGGCAGATATATTGGACGGATTCACAGAAAGGCAGGCATAGTGGAAAATACACAGATCGAATTAAGAATGATCGCACAATGAAATGATAAATAGTAGCATAGCAGAAGGATAGATATAGTTTGATAGTTTTGCATGCTGTAATGAAAGGAGTGATATTTATGATGTGTTTAATGGGCGCTTCAGAGGCGGTTGGTATAAAGTTGCGTCGTGCTCATCATGTTCCAGTGGCTGTCATACCCCGTGCCAAACATCTCTCTACATGTCACACTGCGCCAGTGCTCTACTCCTCATTAATCATCTCAACGATCCGCCAAACAGCCAACCATCCCTCCTAAAGCCACAACCTGCCCCAACCCCTCCTCCTCCTCCCCTGCGCATTCAAATCCCAATGAGTGACCTCCCATCTCTCTCTCTCTCTCTCTCTCTCTCTCTCTCTCTCTCTCTCTCTCACTCACTCACCCACTCTATCTGTCTTTCATCTTGTTCTCTCACTCCTATGTTTGTTTGCCTTTCCATGTCCCGGAAGAACCGTCGCCATCACAACCATCTCCTCCGCCAGTACATCTTAATGTTGCATGTAATCTTGAGTGTCCTCATCCAGATCCTTTAGTGTACTATCACTATGCCCCCCCCCCCATGGCAGTGGGGATTGATGTGGGTCTGTGCGCTGCTAGGTCAGCCTCGTTGTTCCGCCGTTGTTCTTTTGGCAGTGGCCCTAATGAGGTGCAAGAAGTTCCCGGAGTAATTTTACTCCATGGCCGACCCATATTATTTATGGCCTTTAGATTCATCCATTTTGATTGTGGATTCTTAAGTGACAGTGCATGGATCGTGCAGTGACCTTCTTTCAACCGCTAATAAGGTGATGGCGAAGACGATACAAGTGGCAATTGGACTACCACAGGGGAACGCATACTGTACCCACGCACAATTTATCAGCAAACCTCATCAGTTATACAGTTGCTTGTGGGCAGCCATTTTTATTCGCATTGGCTAACTGTTATTCTAGGTCAGTTGTCTGCCACATTTCTAGCCCCTCTGACCTCTTCACCTGCCCCGCCCAAATCTCACTTTACCATCTTGGGAAGGGGGTGGTTGGGATTACTATTGACTCATCTGTCGTCATATGATGGGATGTTTCTCCAACTGTCACCATGGCCCAGTGGCACAGCGGGAGCTTTTCCAACACTTTATATCACAGGCCATGGGGGGTGTGATGCTTGATCTCCCTCCAGCCACATATATCTGTCTATCACCCGTATCAACTTGGGTACCAAGTTCCCGAACACGATACAGCCTGACTTGCAACTCTGCTGGACACCGGCAGAGGATAGAACGGGGCTGTTACGGGGCGGCAGAGAGCTTAGCGATGCATCTCATCTATGCCCAAAACAAACAGCTTCTTTTTCCATGGAGCCAGGTCAGGTTTTGTGACCCAAGGCATGTATCAGAGAACCCCTGATGTCAACAGCTCGGTTGGAATCGAGACAGGGGATTGACGAGACAGGGATGAAAGGATGGGGAGGGTATCAGAGACAGATTGATGAACAGATTTTGAGACATCCTGTCCTGTAATTTAGAAACATGGAGATGACCCCTGAAGTGTTTAATTAGACATTTTGTACTTGTCTACAGTGCAGCTAAACGTGCCCTAACAGAACCACTCTTCTCACAGGGCTTGCTCCCTACTTCAATACACACAGCAAATTTAAGGTTGTGATAAATGATTCCCTTTCGCTGATTTTATCGGTTTGTCCTTGTAGCATATTCCCTCTTCATTTTCTCTGGCTGCCCTGCCTTCTCTGAAGCACGTCGCCCCTCCCCACTCCGCCAACCCCCTCTCTTTATTGTTGTTCTTTATGTCTCTATCTCACAGATGCTCCATTAATCTCAGGAAGTATCAGTAGATCAGGATGAGGTGGATGTATATGTGAGGCTTTGTATCTGATCCAGCTGTAAGGAGAGAGGATTTCAGAGGGAGAGGGAGCTTATCCTGGGATAATGTGTGTGCAAACACACACTTGTGTGTACACACACACACACACACACACACACACACACACACACACACACACACACACACACACAATGTCCACCCTCTTCTCATACCCTGTCTGAGACCATCTTTCACCCACATAGTCTACAGGCTCACGTTGATACCAAGGTGACTCCAAGGAGGCTGTGGATGGCCTTGCTGATTATTGGACTGATTGATTCGGTTGCTTTCTACTGACTTGGAGGATTAAAACAAAACATAATCACATCACATGGTCAATATCCTCTGTGGGCAAGAGATACATGATTAAAACCTACATATCCGGAAAATAGCATGGCTTTTATGACTATGACGGTGACAAAAGTGTCTTTGCTTAATGTCACTTTCTGTTAACAAAGGACAAGCCGAGATATTGTAAAGTACCGTAATTTCCCGACTATTAGCAGCGGCCTATACATTGATTTTGCAAAATTTCTTACGCTATGAGGTTAAAACAGGGGGCAGTTAACATGGTGTCAATATGGTTTTGTTTTTAACTTGCATAGAGCACTGTCCTGTGGCTTATACACATACGGCTTATACGAGGAATTACTGTAAAGACAAAGTAAAGTATTGTAAAGACACACCATCATATCAGAGCAGCGTTTCAATACGATACAGTTTTGCATAATGAGAGAGCTTCAAACCAATTTAACCAATTTTCACCTTGATCATCAACCTGTTTTCCTTTCCTCCATTCTGTCCATCCCTTTCTCGCCATGGTCATTCCCTTTTAAAGTCCATATATGGAAGAACTATGAGGGCGAGATGAAAAAAGTGATGGCTGACCTCACGTCAGCATCTATCCTAGCCAACTAACATTTACTATTTACTATACTGTATCTCTCTCTCTCTCTCTCTCTCTCTCTCTCTCTCTCTCTCTCTCTCTCTCCATTGTCTCCTCAATGACCTTACAGTATGCCATATTCATTCACTTCTGTGTGCGGGTGGTAAGAGTCCAAACTCAGAGTTTAATCTCTTGTGTAACCCGACTCTTTGCCCAAGCCAAGTCGCGTAATTGCGCCACATTCTCTGTGCATTATCTAATTTACTTAGTATTAGCGAATGCTTTGTGATGGCTCAGTGGCGTAATGAACTGCGGCGCTGTAATTTAGCGAGGGTGTAATGTGTGTGTGACAGAGCCGCAATCATTATCTCCGTAATAAGATGAAATGAGTAAATAGTGATTGCGTGCAAAGTGCTGGGCAGAGGCTCTAGCGCCACTGCTGGGATATTGTCTTTGTGGCTTGTTGGAGACACAGAGGGTTGATTGAGTTTTGCATCACATGGTGGAAGTGGGGGATGGCGATGCATTCAAAATTCTGATCCCTGATGATCAGCTGATTATCCAACACCACTACTACACCCCCATACACACACACACACACACACACACACACACACACACACACAACACAAACACTCCATTTTTGGTTTTGTCATGGAAGCACTCTTCTCTCATCACTGTTGGATGACACAGGGGTCTGATTACCCCGTGTCCCCAACCCCAAGTCCCAGTGGCCCCTCAGTCTGTCCCCGGGCCCCCTGCCAGCCCCCTCCGGGAGGGACAGCTGCCGGGACTCTGTGTGCTGTGTACAGCGCTGAAAGAGCTGACCACCACGTTTCTGTGGTGACATTGGCGGCAAGGCAGTGATCAATGATGGACAGACAGTCACACACACACACACACACACACTCACACACACACACACACACACACACACACACACACACACACACACACACACACACACACACACAGCTCTCGCTCCATCCACCAGTCCAACTCCAAAGAGGCCTCTTATACAGTATATATATATCACTGCTGTGTCAACTGAGTGAAGTAGGGGATTGTCATGAATCAGACTGCTTGAGGAACCTCTCTGCTCACCACTATGCAGTAGCCAGGGAGGCCCGATCAGGTGACAGCCTGCCAGGACACGCACAACAGCCATCGGATCCATGCTGACAGAATCTAAAGAAAGATGAAATATTAGGGGAACTCTCTCTCTCTCTCTCTCTCTCTCTCTCTCTCTCTCTCTCTCTCTCTCTCTCTCTCTCTCTCTCTGTCTACTGGACACTCTGCCTCACAGCACACCGCGTCCATACAAGCCGCACATTGGAAGTGGGGGCACAGGTCAGGACCCTTAGAAGGTCCAAGGGCCACCCCCTCCCTCCCTCATTCACAACATAGTGCTCAAGTGTGCGTCTGACTATTTCACTACGAGAGAGACATCTTAGGTGGCCAGAAAGTTCCTTAAGCTAGCAGGCTAGTGCTTCAGACTCTTTGGATCTATGTAAGGCAAAGCATGCAGCTTCTAAGTTTGGACAAAAGCAGTCCAGTCAGTTTAAAGTGCAAAAATGAATACTGTGGGTTTCACAGAAACATTTACAGTGATTTACGGAAAAAAACAAAAAAAAATCAAAACTTGACCCAGTTTATCAACAGTGATGAGCTTCATGATTGAGAATAGGTGGAGTCAGTGTGGATTCCAGTGTGGATCCCACTCCAAGCAGAGCAAACCCAGACCAGGTGACACAAGGACAGCGAGTGAGGGAGAGAGAGAACACTGATAAAGGGTGCAGTGCAGACAGACACAACACTGCAGGAGCTGACGCTTAGCTCTGACGGAACCTCACACATGGAAGACCGTAGCTGCAGGTGCTGACAGACGACTAGAGTTCCTCAGTGGTTTCCAAGAAAGCCTGAGGTACAGGAGTGACAACACACACACACCCACACACACACACACACGCACAGACAGATGGACGGACTCGCACACACACAGACACACACAGAGCGAGAGAGACACAAACGTACTCACACATACACACATACACACACACATTCAAATACACTTGTGAATGAACACACACACACTCGCACACACACAGTCCTAGGAGAACAAGGGTAAAATCTAAAGCTCGGGAGCTGACAAACACAAACACATGGAGGATAAATAACGGTGGCAGACACAACGTGTATTCTTAGAATCTGGTGTCAGAGCCTATGATGTGTGTCAGTGGTGAATGTAAGTTTAGGACTGGTATGCCTTTCCTTGGTAACCTTAACTCCCTGTGGCATGAGTAAACTACATGAATCAGAGCTAACAACCAGACCGGAGCATAGCAGCCATTCTGAACTGACACCTACACTGTACTCTGCCACGGAGAGGGACAGAGAGAGAGGAGGCATTTGAAGGACCGAGACCCTGACAGAGATAGAGAGCCCCCTGAAAAAAGACCACAAGGCAGATAGGGATGCCAAACTTGTGTAAAATATTTCCAAGAGTGAGGCAGAGACCAATACAGTAATGGAAGGAGTGAGTCCACTATTATCCTTAAGAGTTGTAACCAGATATATCTCTAAGATATACTGTATCTCAATGTCCCTCTATTGAGTAAATAAAAATGGCTTCTGTATTTGTAATCTCAAATGTCAATGTCGCAGTGCCCCTGTGGCTGAATGTCATTAACACTTTTTTTTGTCTTTTTTTTCAGGCAAAAAGGGAACAAAGGGAGCAGTTCCAGTAGGTAGGTTAATGTCTATGTTTTCTGTCCAAATTACTGGAAAGATGAGACAGGCATGGGTGTTACAGAAGAGCCAAGAGAAATACTGACTTTTAAAAGCATAGATACACCAACAAGCCCAACTGAGTGTTGAGCAAGTGATCTAGGACAAATAATAAATAATAGAGTAACAAAACAATCAACAAGCGCAGAACTACTTTCCTCTGTGATAAGTATTGTGTGTGTATTTTTTCGGTTTAGAAAAACACACAAAGAGGTAACCAAATTAAATGTGTTGTAAGGAATAGTGCAAGTAGAACCAGGCTGACAAGCCATGGCTTGCCCCTTCCGAAAAAGATTTATACATAAAATGTAAAATGTCACTGCCCTGAGTTCCACGAAAAAGCTGATTACTAGCTGTAAAGAGGTAGAAAAAGTCGTTACTGCTTTATTGGTAATGCAATTCCCTCTCTTATAAACATCAGCATGCAAGTGGCCTTGGCTATTTTCTGTCCTGGTCCAAGTCTGCAATGAAACTTAAGCACATGCTAATAACCGGACTATATTTAAATACCATTTTATGAGTCGTAAATATTTCAGGTATATTGTCTTGAATTTCACTTTCAAACCGACCAGGATGAACAACTGTCCATCCACTTGTAGAGGGTGTTGGCGTGAGATCGGCAAATGTGTAGCATGATCTGATAATATGTCTAGAGTTGTGATAATGACATGATAATCATAGCATTGATTGGTTTCTGAAGGTTAGCTCTGTGATTATACATAAGCACCTCCCAAGATCTACACTACAGACTCAGTCACTTGGCACCTAAAAGATGCCCCCTCCCCCCAACCAAAAAAACACCATTCCCACTCTCAGCCTGTCTTACTACTGTGATCGAGAAGGATTAAAAGCATAATACAGTCATATGAAGCACACCTACCCCCTAGACAGGTGTTGTCATTTGAGCTGACGCCACTGATCACTGTATAGAGAGTTGTGTGACCTCTCTTTTTCACCCTCTTACTGTGTCTGCTCCCTCCCTCTCTCTCTCTCTCTCTCTCTCTCTCTTTCACCTCTCTGTCTCTCTGTCCATACATCACAGAGAAGCCGCCAGAGTATGAGGCCAACATCCCTGAACCCAAGACCAGAGCCGACCTGCTGAAATGTAAGGAACATTATGTCGCTCTTTAACACTTGAGGGGCCCATGCAGCCCAGTGTTTGATGCTAAATCCCTGGTGCTAATGCCTTGCATGTGCATGGCTTTGCTTTTGACACTCTAGCCCATGGAATGGACAAAAAAAAATATGAAGTCGATAGCAGTATTGGGTTGTCCATCAAAGAGCACTGACCTGCCCTCCATTCTCCTAATCAATCTCCTCTTTCCGTCTGTCTCTCTTTGTCACTCGCTCCAACTTCCTCTTCTTGTTCTGCACTTTCGCTCTTTGCATTGCACAGACTGGGTGCCTCTCTCACTGGATGAGAGGACGGCACAGAAGCTCCTGTGGATTTCTGAGGGATGTATGAAGGTGTCCCGCATGTCAGACGAGATGTGCCCCTACCTGGACAGACCAGAGAGATATGAGCACTCTCCCCAGGTGGGCTCTTCAAAAATATCACACAAAGGCTTCAAGTAGCCTACTAAAAGCTTCATTTAGATATGGCTGTCACATATGTACATGTATTTCCAGCAAATATACTATATATTCCCTCACATACACATCTGTCACACCAATAACCAATAAAGTGACACTTTACTGGATATCAGTGGTTGTACCAGATATTGGTAGGATAAAACATACACTATGAAATGTCTGTGACAGAACAGAACAAAACAGAATACTATACCTCTAATAACCACTGGGGGTGACATTTTGTCTTTGGCTCACCACCAACACAACCGCAACATCTATTCTTGACATCATGGGTTATTGTCACACTTACAAAACAGGATTTTTTTCCCCCTTTCAACTTTCCACTCTCTCCTCACCCACAGGTGCTCTGCAAGGAGGGCATTCAGGGTTACAGGGGCTACTGGGAGGTGCAGTACGACGGCTGGGTGGTTGTTGGCGTGGCTCTGGAGAGCAGCGGTCGCAAGGCCAAGGACGGCTCCTGCGGCCTGGGAGAGAACGAGTCATCCTGGGGCGTAGGCTGGGCCGGCTCCTGCTACCACGTGTGGCACAACGGTGATAACGTGGTGATCCAGGGCAACTTCTCCGACAAACTGGGCATCTACGTGGACCAACCTGCCGGCATCATCAAGTTCTTCCTTGTGGAGCCTAGCATGGAAGTGGAGGGCGGTAAGGAAGTCCAGCTGCTGCACCAGTTCAAGACCAACTTCAGTGAGAAGGTGTTCCCTGGCTTTTGGGTGGGCAGGCAGTCCTACTGCTGGATCGGCAAGAAAGACTAGAAATAGAGACAGAGAAGGGGAAGAAGAAGAAAGAGTAGAGAAAGCTAGAGTCAGAGGATACAGAAATGTGGCAAAGCTTGTAATAGCAATATGAGGAGAGGTCATTTTTTCACTCAAAAATACAATAGGCAGCTTCTCCTCCTACTAACATGAGGTTAAAAGTCATAATGCTCTAGATGATATATTTTTTTGAATAGAGAAATGGCTTCCATGAACTACCTATTTAGTTTAACAAGTTTGCATTGCTGCCTAGTGCACCCTCCACCATAGATGTGGTAGTAGGGAAAACAGTAAGGGAATGGGAGTAGGTTTGTTTCCTGTTTCAGTCATTCACAGAGTCCACAAAATCTGTTGGTCACTTTTCTGTCAATCCTCTATCCATATATTTTTTAAACATAGAGAGTGATTGTCAGCAAAATTACTTAAATAGTATTTATAATAGAATGCTAGCTTTTAAGTGTAGACTATAGTAGAACGAGTTATTGTTCATATTACTTGATAGGCCTACTGTAGGTAGCAATACATTTTAGCAGCAAAATGTTGTAACTCTATCTAGAATAAGTGTTGTAAGTTTTCATTTTAAGTTATGAATGGTGTTGAATGTTGTTTCTGGGGCCTGTATTTCTTTTATATCCCATGTGTCTGAATGTGTTGTAACAGTGAAACTCAAATCTCACTGAATAAACAAATTGTGTCAAAACAGCTCAGTTGAACGTAATTGACTCAAGCCTTCAGGAACTCATAATTGTAGGTCTATCATCAATTCACCTGATGTACAGCTAATCTTTTAAGTGCAATTATCTTGATTCTCTAGGGCAGTGGTTCTAGAACTTTTTCAGACAAAGGACCACTTTGTCCAAAAAACATTTTTCAGAGACCAGCTCACCTTTTTACCCTTTGACACCCACAAAACCCACAGTCCTATTTGGAATAACAATTCATCTTTATCCTTCTGATAATGTTCCTTTGGACTGATTCACATCATTTAAAAAAAAAAAAAAAAAAAAAAACCTTCAGACTACTTGAGCTTGCTCGCGGACCACCAGAGGTCCCCAAACCCTACTTTAGGTTTCCTAGATACTGGTTCCAGGCATATGCCTGTGACTTATTGGGGTTGAGGTGTGTATTAGCTCCCTCTACTGCCAAAAGGGAGTAGCCATGTTCCCATGTCAGTCAAGAAATTTCAAGACACTTCAAGTCAAGAATTAAAAACAAATCTTTTACACAAAAATATTCAGCCTATAAGTCATGAGCTATATGCTGTCTCATGACCGTTGCAACTGCACTGTGCAGATAAGATGCCCATGCCACCAGTTTCACTTTCAGGAAAGCTCACATATTTTTTTTTATCTCCCCACTTATCCCTCTTGATTTGAGCCAGCTGTCTGAACCTGAGTTTGGTCAAAAGTGACAAAATATTCATAGTATATTTTTCAACACAAAATTTCTGAAACCTTATACATTACACCTGTATGCGTTTTTGTGGCATTTTAGCTACAGAATTGGTCACATTATAACATGAATAAGGTGTAGAGTTTCAGCTGCAAAAATGCACCTGGTACTTTTCCCCACTTCATTGTAATCACCAGGGTTTTTTTTGACAAAGGAACATGAAATGCAGACATCCAAACCAACACAAAACATGACACAATTCAAGACTGACTGGTTTATTGAAAACACATTGGTATTACACAGAGAACAGTTTGAAATTATGCAGATGGACCGCACTTCAATTTGAAATGCACTTTTTTGTAGTGTTATATTGATAATCACCAATGTCCACCGAAAATCTTTTATAGTCATGGTTTATTTATAATCACAAATCATTGCTTATTTTACGTCACAGAATCATACAGTTCCGTTTGCTAAGTAACTGTGCTGGTCAATCTCACTCGGTTAAAAATTATGTTAACAAAGCTGCTTTGTATCCCTGGGCAAGGCCCTGGATTTTTAAATATCAAAAAGCTCCTTTTAGGGGGAGCGGCCTACAATCACATTTTGATTTAGCCTTGAACTATGTGGATCAGCATGAAAAGCCCTTCTTCCTCCGTTTCCGAACTGGAGCTTAGCCACTGAAAAAAAAGCACTGAGCCACAATCTGTATCGTCTGTGTCAAGTCAAAACACAAATCTTTTGAAACGTGTGTACGTGTGTGTCTCTGTCGTGCGTGCATGTGTTTGTGTGCGAGTCGATGGGTGTGTTGTTTGTGCGTGCTGGTACAAGAGGATTCAAAAGTATTTCACTCAGCACCATACATTAAGCCGGGTTCCTGCACCTCACATTGCGCGCTGTCTCTAGGCTTCGGCCTTGTATTGTGTTGATTAGTGTTGCATTAATGCAGCGTAGGTTCACGTTTTTCTTCTCTCTCTTTTTTTTTTTTTGTCACAGTGTGTAGTGTGTGAGCGGTCACGTTAGTGTCATAGCCTGCATGCAGGGGCCTGCATTGTTTAGTTAGTGGTATACTGGTGTATGTTCACTTGGTTAGTGTTTATGTGGTTAAAGTATGTCACAGCTTACCACCTCTTCATCCAGGTGGCATCTTCCACCAGTAAGCACTAACTCTTCATATTCTCAGCTTCTCTCTCTTCACTTCCTCCTCCTCATCTCATCTTCATACTCCTGACAGCACTCTTTGAAACACTCGCTCACTCTTCATCACTCCATAAACACAAACCTCCATGCATCAGTCTTGCCCAGTTGCACTTACGCTCTCTCTCTCTCTCACTATCCTTATATCCCTCCCTCTCTCGCTCTCTCTCTCTCTCTCTCTCTCTCACACACACACACACACACACACTCACTCACACACACACACACACACACACACACACACACACACACACACACACACACACACACACACACACACACACACAGAGCACTGGTTCTCTCAGTGTTTGAGCGAGAAGTCGCCAGTGTTGAGGCGAGGACGGGGCAGTGCTCCAAACATCTCTGTGCCATCGGTTGCCCCTGGAGCCAGCAGTGCCTTCATACTGGCAGCAATATGGTCCAGGTCAGCACAACCAGCCTGGAGGGAGGGAGGGAGAGAGAGAAAGAGGAAAAGAGAGAAAGACAGTTATACTTTGATGCTGATCATCATACCTAAAGGGAAATTTCTAGTGCAAAATGTTTGCGAATGCAACCTTCGTGAAAAATTAAGATTACGTATTAATGTCAAATTACGTATTACAGCTACGGTAGCCTGCATGCAGATGTCGGTCTACTGTCTGTCTATAGCAAAAACGCCAACGATATGAGTTTTCAGCTTCCGTATTCCAAGATGGCTGCAATACATGGAGACTCTATCCCAGTTAATGTGCATGCAAATGCGAAATTTCAAGCAAATACGGACACACGGAATTAATAGTGGTGGTTAATATTCATGAGAAAGGACAAGCTTGTCAACAGGTAAAGCAGAGTTTGATATTGAACAATAAAAATGTTCCACATTGTACCTTTAATGCAAAGATTCTTTTTTTTTTGCTTTTGGTTCAATGTCTCATTAATCTTCCACCCTACACAAATTATGTAGTCTATTTTCTACTAGAGCGCTTTCAAGGGACTCACTCGTTCTCCGCTGTTGTTCTCCCCCGGGGGTGCCCTGTTGTTCCTGCAGCCCCACACAGGTACGGAGACGGGGAGTGAGCGGGCCAGAGCCATAGGGTGGGGAGGGGGCCGGGACGCCAGCGGCCCGTGTCCCACCGGCATACCCCGGGAGGGAGGGGGTGCTTCTTCACTCAGAGACCCTAGACCACAACAGGGGGTCCACAGTATGAGAATTACCGGAGACGACACACACACACACACACACACACACACAGTTTCCATAGTTCCAATAACGTACCACTAAAGTAAAGAGCTAGGCTTAGATTACAAGATGGTTAATACTGGGGTACACAGTGACTGAATTTTCATGTCAGTCTTTGGTCTTTTTTGCCCTCAATGGTGCCTTCCAGGCAGTGCTGCCTGCCATGATATGAATCAACTTCATGATTGCCATGATTGGCGCATGATTCAGCCTTTCTTTGTCTTTGATAAGCAGAGAAAGAGATCCACTCACCATCAGTGCTCTCCTCCTCACCATCAGACTCAAAGAACGGCTCACAGTCCCTGGACAGGGAGTCTTCATCCATAGAGAACACTCCTAGGGGGAAAAGACGGTGAGCAAAACAAAGCAGCGTGTGAATAAAAAGGTTGCATAGCTGCATGCATGACAAGATGAAGTGACAGGATGATTAATTGACTTTATTTGACTCACTTAAGATATTGGTCCCTGAACCCCTCCAACAACATTGAAACACAGTAACCCTTTACCTGCAGATTCGTTCAAATTTCGTCCCCTTCCTTCCATTTCGTCCTCATCCTCTTCGTCTTCCCCTTCTTCCTCGAGGTCCACGATTCCAGCTCTTTCTCTTTCTCTTTCTGCCTCCTCTAGTCCCACCCTCTCTCTCTCCCTGTCTCCATTTCCATGCTGAGGCCCAGTTTGACCAACCGGAGTTCCCGAGCTGTAGATTGACGGGTAGCTCTGCGAATAGAGTCGTGTGTTGGGGCTGACTGACTCTCCACTGTCCCCAGTTAAGCCCTAGGAAGAACATTGACATTTAGCACTTGAATGTCTCTTTCACTTCACATTAGAAACATATGAAGCTCTTAAGTCACTTCTGAATACGATTCTTGTCTGGACAAGCAAGTTTGACAAGTCAGGCTGATGTTATGAAACAGCTGTCAAACATCAAACTGCAGTCAAGATGAATGATTGATGATTGTCAAAACAATCACAGTGGCGTGACTCATCCAGCTATAACATTTGCATCTTATTGCAACCTGTCCTGGCTCTCTCAAGCTATCTCTTGCATGATTGACTCACCGTCCGTGATCCTGTGTCAGAGGTGATATCCACTCCTAGTTTGGCCCCGCTGTCAGTGGCCAGGCGCGTGTGCCGCTGCGCCGTCAGCAGCGAGGTGGAGTGCAGAACAGCAATGTCGTCGACGTACCGCCGCGAGGCCTCAGCGAGCGCCCCCTGGCCCCACACGTGGTAGGAGTAATCCCACTTCCTGCTGGTCGGGGCCAGGCCACCGGTGCCCAGCTTCCTGGTACCATCGCCCTCAGCCACACTCGGGTGGAACTTCTTACAGGCAGTCAAGATGGCCAAGTCACAGCCTGACTTCTGGCTGTAGGCCTCCGCCGCGGCCAGGAGCGCCAGCCAGCTCTCCCTGTGATTGTCGGGGATCTCGGGGTTGGAGGACTGGGTCATAGTGGCCATGGTGGGCGTGAGTGGCAGCCAGTGGCTCTGTGGTGTTCGCTCGTTCGGTCAGTTTGGGCTTTAAAGGAATGTGTGGCAATGTTTAATTGGTCGGCTGGTGACTCACAGTGTATGGTGTCCTATGCAAATAATTTACAATTTACGAGGATGACTAGTTTGAGATGCTACTGACAATGTCTTGCTATGTTGGCTAGTTGCTTGAAAAAAAATGGATGGGTAAGTGACTGTTCAAATCGACTTATTCAGGACAATATCTGCAATAATGGGGGGACTGTGTTAAGCTTGGATAATATTCCTTTGTTTTGACTGCCAGGTGTTAGGGTTACTTTAAATTAGACTATTCTTTGGTTATGGGAGTGATAAACCTTTTAGGACACCACAACTACAATAGGCACAGCGTGGCTGGTGTTGGATATGTTAAGCGTGTCTATGTGCACGAGAGTACTAGGGGAGAGACGGGAGGATGTCACTTGCGGATGTTACCTAGGAATAAAAGAAAAAAAAAACATTGACAGAGAGCGAAAACGACCTCTTCTTTAGGCAAGATGACAAGTGCCATCCCTTGCCAAAAGGCAAACAGCTTTGGAAGATGATTATGCACATTCGAATTGGATCTGACGTCAGGTCGTCTGTTTGTCATCGAAAGGGAGCAGTGCTATATCTCCATGCTGTGACATAAACAATCTGTAATGCTGTGATTTGGCTCCGTGGGTAACAGCAATCTGGCGCTGTTAACCTTGCATGCTATAAACAAGAGTATTTATAGGTACTGGGACGACGCTTGCGCCTCACGTCACCTTCTCCTGCGAACGCTGTTACTTTATAACCACCGGGCCTTTAAACCTCCCCCTCCCCTCCTGCTCCTAGCTCGCTTTTCTGTGCACAACAACTTGCGCTGCCAGCGCCGAGTAGGCTACGTGACACGAAACAACTGACGTTCTGTCAGTTTGAGCTGTTTTCACAGTGTCAGCAGCTGCAATGAATGCCAGTTGGGTTCTGTTCATCAGGGTACACTGTTGTTTGCTTGCAACATTACATGCATGCTTCTGGCGTTTACATGTGAGTGTGCCATGAGAACGCAAGCTTGTTAGCAAGGCTAACCTTAGCCTAACGTTAGCTGCTGTTCACTGTGATGCCCCCACCCTACCAACTAGCTCATTCTCCAACAGTTATTTCACGTCGAGCGACAAAATGGACACATACATATATAATAATGCAAAGAATGTCTACACACTTACACATTCAGGTTCCTCCTGTAGCTGTCGCACACTTCAAACAGTCTCAAACTTAATTTCTTTATCCCTCTTTGTCTGTCTCTCCCTCTCTTCATGCAGCTCTCCCCTAGACTCCGACGTCGTTACGTGCATGGCGCTGTTTACAGCGAGCCCCCACGTACGCAGACCGCGTGACTGAACGGGCTCGTCCACATCGACTGAAAGCGAGGTTTGATTTATCACCAACCAGCTACTTTGTCAGTGTTCCAAATGTGTAAATAGATGTTTTCTGCGGCAAACAGTACATAATATCAGTAAGAATCTAATGGGAGTGTCAGTAATTACCAGCAGATAGTGACTATTTAAAATGGGAACCCCACTCAATATTCTTTGACTGAAGGTTATCTCCACTGTTACTAGAAGTCCCAACCGTTAAACCTTTTCTGGCCCGACTTTATTATGAGCAAAGAGAAGATAGAGATTGTGATTGTGCAAGGCATAATCAATATTAATGATTGCCCGATGCATTAAGTCTCCATACCTGTTCCTTTAATAACTATTTTAGATACAAAAGAGTAACCCTATTATTGCCAGTAACAAAAGTATTCTTTGTAAGTATTATTTTATTCTTTGTAGACGCACAGTGTCAGCCTCTCCAAGAGGTCTCTCTGACCACTCATATTCGCACGTGAGATGAGGGTGTGGTTTGGCAAGGAGTACGCAATTTGCCAAACATGATTGGTTTGTGGAATGAATGCGTCAGTTAAGGCGGGGCTGGAAGCCGGAAGTGTCGTTTGACGTTGCGTTGTTTTGGAAAAGTGTTCTGACGACGGAAGAATGGAGCCCAAACCAGGGAGTCACAAGGTAAGCTCTTTGACGATTCCGACTTTAAGTCACCAAAAATGTTGTAATATGTATGTTGAAAGTGCGTAGCACATGTCATATTTTGTAAAAACAAACAGAAAAACAAATACTTAGCCAATTTCATGATGGCCAGATAGCTGGCCATTAAACGTTAGCTTCCTAGCAAGTTGTTATCTTGGTTCAGAAGAAGGAGTTGGCCGTCTCTTTAATCATAATGTTGTCGTAAGAACCATATATGATGCATGTTGGCCGGCGTAATGTCACGAGTCCCAACCTAAAAGTAATGTCATCTCGTGATGTTGACGCATCAGTTCGCACACCTGTTTCATGGCATGGCTGAAAAGACTGAAGTAGCTAACTAACGTTAGCGACAGTACAAGAGGTTCGACCAATCTCTGTTTCAGAGAATACCTCGTGTATTCCTATTTTAAAAAATATCAAACCAATCAGGATTACGGTGTTTTGTTAAAGTAAGTACCCCAACCCCTAATTTCAAAAGTCGTACATGTCGGCTACCCTGGTTGAGGTACCAGCTTGTCATCGATAACATTATCGATTGCTCACTGTCATTTACTGATGACTACTGGAGATTTGATCTAATGCTTGTATGTTGGGGGGCGTTACTGCAATACATAGTTCGTGAATTTTGTTTTAATTTCAACGTTATCATATTGTTAATCGTTCATATTAATGTTTCCTAGTTAATATTTGAAAAAGAGGGTGTGTATCTTCACACCAACACGAAGAGAAACAACCAGGACACTACAATTCCTGGATTCATACGCATTGTGGAACGGGTAGGAGTCATACAATTACTTTTTTAAAATGCAGATAAAGTCTTTCTCTGAGCTTTATTTCTGTTTTACCTACAACTACACCATACTAAATGTACCCAGACTTAATAAACATTTCTGCCGTCTCTTTTAACGGGTTGTTGTAGGATGGAGAGACTGCTCTGGAATGGAGTCCACTGGAGGACCAGGGGAAGAGCACCCCAGCTGTTATGTACACTAAAAAGGTCAGAAGGAGTGAATTTCCCTGCATCCTCAATGCAATTAAATACCACACATTTTAATTAATCTTTTTTGTCTGTCTGCTTTTTTTGTTAGGAGGAAAATGGAGGAGCTGAGGAGACAAATTTTGACCCGGGATACGAACCTGACTGGGCCGTTATCAGTACGGTGAAGCGAGACCAAGACCTGGAACGTGTCCCAATTCGAGAGACAGGTATTCTATTGAGCACAAAGACATGATTATGTACCACAGAGAGTGCGGGGAAGTTGTGTATGGTTAAGAGGAACCTTAAACAGAATTCTTAGAACAAGCGGCCCTTGTTGCTCGGCCCATAGAAGTGTAATGATAATGCATTTAGTTAAAATATGTAGTTGTACTCCATGTTTAGTTGGCAGTAATCAAGTAAATGTGGTCATACATTGACTCCCTATCTGCTCTAAGTGTCCTAATGGCTTTAAATAACTCTGTGCTATTTTTGAGCCGTGATGCATTAAGTGCCAGTGGTTGTAAACAAAAGACTCTGCTGTCTTGATAGGTCACTGGGGCGCTTTCTCTCTTCCCCTGTCCGAGCTGTACTCTCTGCGCCGGGCCCGCTTTGCACTGGGCCGTAACTTCCTGGTGGTGACCAGTAGAGGGGGCCACCCACTGCCTGCACTGCACTTCCACAGGGGGGGCACTCAGGAGCTACTGCGAGCCCTACGCCTCCATATCAGCCTAGTCCCGTGAGTGCCTAGCCCTGCCCCTGGGGTCTTTCCACCCACACAAATACACACACACACACACACACACACACACACACACACACACACACACAAATCAGGTTCTGTCTCCGCATTTTTTTTGCATCTCTGTGTCTGCATACCAGTGTATTTGTTTCTCCCTGAGAGCCTTGTATTCACTGTCCATTTAAATCTGCTTGTTATACAGATCACCTGTGGATGGCCGTCTCTATCTGGCCTACCCCAAAGACTCCAACGGTGACTCCCAAGCAGGAGACGAACAGTTTGATGAGAACAGTCCCGACATTGTGTCGGTATGTTACCAGACTGTGCATTAGAATGAGTGTGTTGACGTGATATTTGTGTGGAGGGCTGGAGGCCACACATTTGTGGTTTGTCTTCATATTTACCCACTTCCTGACTCGATGTTTTTCTCTCTGCAGAGGTTTATGCATGACCCTTATGCAACCACCCTAGGGGGTTTCTCCAAAGTGACCAACTTCTTTCGAGGGGCCCTCCGACCCCCTGACTCATCCATGAGGTCCTTTCATGACTCCAGCTCACCTCATGCCGCTGACGATGAGCCAGGATTTGAGCTGATCACCCCCGTAAGTTAGTTAGTTAGTTAGTTAGTTAGTTTCTTTATTGTCCCCTGATGGAAATTCCTTTTCACAGTTTCCTTTCTGCATTGACGTTAGATACAGTAAGCATGGAGTATATACATACATAAGCATACATCCATAAGTGAGGGAGAGAGAGAAAGAGGGATAGTGAGTGAAATTGAAGGAATTGATAGGGAGGGACTTCCTAGGAGCTATTTTGGATACTGAGGAGAGTAGTAACTTATTTTAAGAGTTTTTTTCTTGAAAAGAGGAAGATCAAGTCTCATGATCTGGTCATGGCTAGTTCCCATGACTCAGGTCAGAATTGTAATGAGTGTGTGATCGCTGCAGGAGTTGAACTTTATACTCTCTCTCTCTCTCTCTCTCTCTCTCTCTCTCTCTCTCTCTCTCTCATATCCACAGGGTGCGGAGCTGGGACCCAGACCAGACGTCACAAGGGGACCTCCCCTGGATAATTGGGAGGAGTTTCTGGATTCTGAGGGGCGGGTCATAGATCCGGACCGCGTTAAACAGCTGGTTTTTAGAGGGGTAGGTTCCCCATTCTTCTGTTTTTTTGCTATCATGTGGTCTTTATTCCTGTATATTACACAAAGCAGCCCAAAGCCTATTCAAGGGCTTGTCTATTGTGACTATTGTTTTAATTCATGACTCTCTGACTGTTGTCTTAATTCATGATTAGAACTTCAACCCCACCATATAAATAATTATTGGATGGTTTTCTTACACAGGGTATCACTCCATCCTTGCGAAAAGAGGTATGGAAGTTTCTGCTTGGATTCTATCCTTGGAACAGCACTGCGAAAGAAAGGGAAGATATTGTCAGAGTGAAAACGTGAGTTGATTACTGTGTCCACAACCAGTTATCTTTTGTCTTGTGTCCTCTGCTTGCCTAAACATACTGCATCTGTTCATGTGCAAATGTCAGCCACTGTGGTTAACATGTCTTTCTAACCACCACTGTCACTGTTTCAGAGACGAATATTTCCGAATGAAAGTTCAGTGGAAGTCAGTCAGCGAAGAACAGGAAATGAGGAATTCCCTGCTGAGGGGTTATCGCAGTCTCATAGGTGTGTTCTGCTGGCTGTTATGCAAGTTTTTAATCAGTTGTTTACTTACTTCATATCTAACTTATTTTTACGTTATCTTAATTCGTGCAGAGCGGGACGTAAATCGAACAGATAGGAACAACACATTCTTCTCTGGGAATGACAACCCAGGCTTAGTACTGCTCCATGATGTCCTCATGACCTACTGCATGTACAACTTCGATCTGGGTAAGCCTGCCGCAGTACTCCTTTATCACCACTAGATGGCGTTGTGTTTCAGATTTTACAACATCCACACATAGGGCCCTATCTTGCAGACGGCGCACCATGCCTTCGCGACTCGCGCAAGCTGTCATTGCTATTTTGTGCGAGCGCATGGTTCGTTTTTCTGTCAAGTAATTCACGTTGTCTAACTAGCAAGTGACTTTGCGTCCTCGGAGGTGTGTCGAAGGTGTGGCTAGGCGCAAAGCACAAAAGATGCTATTATACAGACACAGAAAGGGATCCGCCAGTGACTGGAAAAAACCTGGTCATTTGTCAGTCACGCATTCCTGAAATGCTATTTTATGGACGCACAACACATTAGGTAATGCAGTCCTTGTTCCAGCATAACAATGACGGCCACAACAATAATTATTACAATCGGAAAATCATTATGATGCCCAGGAAGATGTGGTTAACCACAATTTATTAGCCTGCAACAGAAAACGCGTGAGGATATAAGAAGGGGGGACGTTAAATGGAGAATCAAGTTTACTTTCGCTTTCGAATGAATATTCCGAGATGTCTATCAGGACTAAATCAGCTTCCTTCGTGTCTTGTGCAGCCTGTAGACATCAATTTAATATTACCATACCCGTTACGGCTCTGACTATGACTAGACCCGACGTGTGAGCTTGCTTGCTATTCAATATTTTAATTTCTTTAAATGCACAAGGAGGAGATCAGCTGGTGTGATAGCAATTCACCAGGCGCTTTGCGCTGTTCGTTCTTAAAGGCAATGAGAGATTGATCTGTCATTGGTTATGTCTGTGTTACACCCATCACACACCCATGATTAATTAGGCATCCTAAGTCCAACCTTTTTGAACTTTGCGCCGGCACGAAGTTCATTTTCTGCGCTGTGAAAATAGCAAAATCCCGCCGGCACGCCCCCAAAACCATATGCGCCATCCGCCAAACAACATTTGACATTGCGTCGTCAAAATAGGGCCCATAGACAGTAAAAGAAGCCTCCACCTCAAAGAATTTTCGATTAATTTTTTTTATGAATTAAATTTTTATGGTTTTAACCTAGATTAGAACATGTTATTGTATTGATCAATACCTTTTTCAAAGATGTAAATGTTTTGCTAACATTAATTTGTTGTTGTACAAAATAACTCCAGTTGGACAGATTTTAATGAAATATTCAGCCGATGTGGTTATTGTGAGAAGGGACAGATCATTACATCTTGGTGGTGATCTGGAACACCATCTGGAATTTGTCAGTAACTCGCCACGTAGATATCAAAGAAAAAAAATATTTGCTGAACTATTTTTTAAATACATACTGGTATATCTATTTTTGATTTACTTATGTTTTTCTTCGTCGTATATATATTTGTAAGCTCTGTTTTTGTTTTGTTGTTTGTTTATTCCCTGTGACGTGTGCTTACTCTCCTCCTCTCTGTTTCTGCCTGGTGGTGCCTGCAGGTTATGTCCAGGGCATGAGTGATCTCCTGTCTCCTCTGCTTTTTGTGACACAGAATGAGGTGGAGTCATTCTGGTGTCTAACAGGCTTCATGGACATGGTGGTCAGTATCTGCGCTACTCACCAACGAGTTTCCATAGACAAAAGCATTAGAATGCAGTATAGCGTTATATATAAATATCAATGTTTATAAAGCATCACAAAAAATACAGAATAAAGTCCCTCTCTTCTCTCTCTTTTCACTTTCTCTCTCTCTTTTCCCTGTCTCGCTCTCTCTCTTTCTCTCTTTTCAGCACCATAACTTTGAAGAATCTCAGGAGGCGATGAAGCATCAGCTCCTGCAGCTCAGCCTGCTCCTCAGAGCGCTGGACCCTGAGCTCTGTGACTATCTGGGTAAGCCAGTCAGTTTACTCCTCAATCCATTAATTAAGCAATCAGCTAATGCAGCACTTTGCAGTCTCTTGTCTGTGAGAGGCCAAAGGTCAACTCCTTTTGCACTAGTAGATGCCAAAACCATGCAATGGTTCTGTCTGTTGGTCTTTTTCTGAGGAGTTGAGGGGTTTTCTCATCTGGGTTTTTTCCTTCTGACATCTCTGTACACCCCCCCACCCAACCTCCACCTTCTTACAGATTCCCAAGACAGCGGCTCCCTCTGTTTCTGTTTCCGATGGCTGCTCATCTGGTTCAAGAGAGAGTTCTCCTTCGAGGATATCCTGTCTCTGTGGGAGGTGAGACATGGTCTAGATCTGAAACTGTGCTGAACGCTGACATTGTAGACATTTTTAGAACTTAAATATCTTCGAAATGTGGTGACCCCTGTCTCATAGGTAATGTGGACCCGCCTGCCGTGTGATAACTTCCACCTGCTGATGGCCTGTTCCATTCTGGAGTCACAGAAGGGGGAGCTGATCGGCTCCAATCATGATTTCAACACTATCCTCAAGGTACGTGTTGGACTGTTAGTGGAGGCATATTTTATCAGCAGTACAATTATGGAATTATATGGAATTACATTGTTTGGTTTGTTTTTGTGTGTGTGTGTGTGTGTGTGTGTGTGTGTGTGTGTGTGATTATAGCACATCAATGAGCTGTCCATGCAACTTGATCTCACCTCGGTGGTGTGTGGCGCGGAGGCCATTTACCTGCAGCTGGCCGGCTGTAAGGTGAGACATGCAGCGCACACGCGTCTCCGCCTGACATGAAAGTCACCTCTGAAGTTTCTAATCCTTTTTTGTCTTCTTAGTGCCTGCCCAGTGTCTTACTCTCCTTTGTTCTCTCCTTTCTTTCTTTCTTTCTTTCTTTCTTTCTTTCTTTCTTTCTTTCTTTCTTTCTTTATTTCAGGAGCTCCCTATAAAGGTGCTGGAGGTGTTGGGCTTGTACGTTCCCCCCAGGGCAATTGAAGACAGCTCTGTGTCACAAAACTACCAGACAAACTGCCAACTCAACCAATCAGAGGCTGGAGCTGCTGCAGCAGCCAGCCAACCGAGCAGCTGCAGTGTATCAACACGCCCTCCCCCAACTTACCCTTAACTCTGAGGACTGTTAGATTGCATTAGATAACCTTTTATATAAAAAAAATGGAAGTGTTCTGGATGACGCATGAAAGACTGTACTGTATGTGTACAAACAAGAGCATAAACAAACTATATATATATTTGGCTACACTTTACCCTAATGGTGTATTAACGACTGGATAGGTAATTTTACATATTTATAAGATTGTGCTTTGGCACTGTTTATTCCTGGTGAAGGCATTTTTACAGTAACTGTTACTATATGAAAAGGAACTCCAGAGTGATTGGGATGTGTGCAATAAACAGCCTATGCTTAATCAAGCACACAGGCACCGGAAGGGATTTATTACAGATTGATATGACTATATTACTGTAGCATCAAGGATATTGTCACTTAATAAATTGAAATGATTTTTGATATACTTCTCGGTAATTAATACACCTTATAATAAAGTGTGGCGCGATCGTTGTTTTGGAAGATCCCTCACATATGGCAGAGTGAAGAGGAGGGCTTTAGTGTGGACGGTGTAGCCCAGAAAGAAGCTTCTCTTTGTATTCATGTTCTCCTTGTGGAAAGGTGTCTGTATGACTATGATGTGCAGCACAACCATAGTAACCTTACATGTATTGGCATATACTGCTATACGTTGGCATATATTGCTCTAGTTTCTCACCTGTCATGCCTGTATGTTTTCTTCCTTGCTGACTTTGGTTTGTAAGTTCACAAATGTTCCTCTGTATTCTGTTTTTTGTGTCCTCTTTGGTGAGACTTTGTGGTGAAATGTTTAAAATGGTATACTGTAGGAGAAGTGGGAGAGAGGAAGAGCTATTTTAAGTCGGAGAAGGAAAAAACAAATTGTTTCTCTGTATTAGTGAGATTTGTGTCATCTGTTGAAAAAGAATGCAAAAATGTGCTTTTCATGTCTCATGTTTTTATTATGCATTGTCTGCCTATGATTCTGTGAAAATGTTTTCAGATGTTTTTCTAAGTTTGAAAAGGAGCTGAATGAAGCTTATCACTCACTGACAGCTTGATGTCCTTTGCGTGATGCTATCTCAGCCCAGTACAATGCTGCATGCTTTAGACTTTCTTTTCCTTTTTTAAACCATATTATCATGACAGTTATTACCATTTATTTAAACAGTGACAAATAAATAACTGCCAGTTAACTAATTTGGTTGCACTTTTGTGTGTCATTTTCACATGAATTTCAATTTTTTAAGGGACAAACAAAACTGACCAACATGACCATAACTAAATTTTATGGACCCTGTTACATTTAATCAATAAATGATTTATCAAATGATTCTGTTCATGGCATTTCTATCATACTCACTGTCCATTATCATAAATCATCATTATCATGGTTATCCTTAAAAAAAAAAAAAAAATCAGGGAAATTTTGATTCTTTGTAAATTGTATTTACTGTAGATGCACTGAAGTAGATTTTTTTGTTGTTTTACTCTTACATGTATTACTCTGTTATCAGTTTAGTCACTTGCAAGTGTACTTGGAATGACTGATGTCTCTAAACCTGATGTTCTTAACTCTCAACACTTGCATTTGATGTTTTCTTGTCCTAAATAAATCTGTCTGTTAACATTCCACATAACACTCTTCAGGCACAAAGTGCTGAAAGCCTAAAGACAACATTTCTCTTGTATTGCAGTGTGTGTCTGCCACAGATACCTCTCCTCGCTCCCAACTCCAGAGAGCCCGGCCGGCCACTTAGGCTGGATGTTAAGTGAGTGAACTTAAGCACCCATGGTCCCTTGTCCGTCACCCGCTGTAAACACCCTCCCTCCCTCCCTCCCTCTCCTCCCATGCTGCCTTCTCTCTTTCTCTCTCAGCAGGTGTCTGAGAGGGGTGAAATGCAGGGTGAAAGGGGTCACTGTTCTCCACTGTCCCAGCAAATGAGGTGGAAAATGAGGGGCGGGGAATTACGCCCCTCTCTCTTGACTCTGGTGCTGCTCTTTCTGGTGTCTGCCTCTCTGTGTTTTCTCCTTCTCTCTTTCTCACTGTCCTCTCTTTCACTCTCACTCTCTCTCTCTCTCTCTCTCTCTCTCTCTACCCCTCCCTCTCCTTTCACGCCGCGTTTGTTTGAATACAGCTGGGACACATGAATTTAGCATGGCACTTAAACAACCTGCCTGGCAGTCTGTCACTTGTCCTAGAAGTGTGTGTGTGAGTGTGTGTCCCATCCTTCTCCACATGCGTTCGGCTGACCTGACCTCAACTGTCTGACACAAAACGGGGGGAAAAAAACACGTAATGAATTTTTCATTTCGGCTCAATCTGTTTAGTGCGCCTCAAATGAGGTTTTCATGACCAAGAGAAGCTGGCTAAGCATTTGGGGCCAAAGTAAAGTAAAGTAGATCATGTCTTTCAAATGCCAAAGCATCACATTCCAGTCAGCATCACCACTGATTTAGCAACTTTGTGCAAAATTTTACAAGAAGGAGTGAATGTATGTTGACAAAATATTTTGTGTTAAGATGATTTTCAAACCAATACCTTTCTGTCAAGATTCATGCCAAATCAAGGTTATCCTCCAGACAAAAGACCTCTGCTTGCACTCTATAAACAATTTGATAGCTTTTGTCAAATTTCCTAAATCTACTCTCCTAAATCTACTCTAAAACGCCTAATCTGGTGCATAACTACTAATCAGCTTATAAAGGTCAACAAGGCTACTTAAACTCAGTGGCTATCGACAGATGTTGTCAAACATAGTTGATGTCATTGTTGTGATCCAGACCATGACAGCAGGGAAACCAGCGATCTGTGGCCGCAGGTGCAGGTACTAGTGACTGGGTCTAAAAATATCCATTGGAACCATGATTTCCCCCCCAAAAATCTCAAATTTTTAGAAAGATGAAAAAGGAGGGTTTAACACTCAAAATGAAATGTCACAAACCTAGTATTTTTAACTTGGTTCCCTGGTTAATCCTGGTTAAATCTGTGAATTCAACAAATTTCCATATTTTTCTTCCACTAGCGAGTCTGGTTGAATGTAATCTGAAAATCCTCTTGTGGTTATGCACTGTGCTTGTACTGTATACACACATACTGTACATACAAATACAGTATATTACTGTACGTCAGTGTGTGTTAAATGTGGGTGTCTATTTACCCTTTTTCTTTTGAGAGAGTTTGTTGTGTTTACGTACCCTGTCCATGCTCCTGCAACTCTTCAACTCACCGCCCAACTCACCCCACCCCCAAATAGGCCTAGTGACGGAGCAGAAGGCAGCGCCTCTGGTGTCTGACACTGATTTGTAAAAGGGAGACAATACGGCTCATTGACCTGGCCAGCTCCACTGTCTGCTGCACATACCTCGGCCAGCCCTCCCCTCTGGTGGAGCGGCCCTTTAAACAGGGGCAGCAGATTGCCACAGGCTCGGGCCAGGAGGCCTCGTGGGACCCCCCACCCCCCTCCCCACGATGATGGGCTACTCAGGTTGCATTGACAATGAGATTCTGCATTAGGGAGGGGCCGGAGCCCATGAAAGAAGGAGCCACGTGAGTAAAGTGTGACTTTTGGTGGGGGCCAAAATAAAAGTTACACACTCTCTGCCCAAGGGAGTGGGGGGAGTGTGGGGTGGAGTGCGGTGGGATAGGGTGGATAGGGGTGGTTGTCTGCTCGATTGTTTTCAGTGATTTGACCCAGGAGATTTCTTGGATTTGTTTTCAAAAGTGATGATATTTCAACAGTTGATATTTTGCAATACTGTTTATTTTTTAAATAAAATTATTCTTCTGTTAAGA
Organism: Sardinella longiceps; assembly: GCA_027497455.2. NCBI lineage: Eukaryota > Metazoa > Chordata > Actinopteri > Clupeiformes > Clupeidae > Sardinella > Sardinella longiceps. Next base: position 823,221 of record JAODXP020000014.1, read on the forward strand.
CAGCTGATTGTGGACAAAAAACACCCAATTATCTTTAAATAAATTAAATCATTTCTGATATTTAAGTATATATTTAAACATATAGTAAACATATATTTAAAAGATTAAATATATTACCACAAAATTACCACAACATCAAAATGTGCTCAAACCTTCCTTGTAGGAGATCGAATGGAAGCTTTAGGCGATGTCCAAAAAATAACAAGTTTGTTAGTGACATAAAGTGACAAATTGATCGCGTATTTATTCATTTGAAAAGGATTTCCATTGTCAACAGTCTTTTTTTACGGCCCAGCAGCTATTCATTCTCATTGTCAGAGTCTGAAGATGACCTTTTTCTCTCCTCGCCCCTCCACACTGCCACTCTCCTCCTCTCTTTCTTTTCCCCCTTCACTGTCGGAGACAAGCTGTTGCCTCGTCCCTCTGGGCTACTCCCTCTCTTGTCTGTGTCCCTCTCTCTCCTCCCCTCCTTCACTCTCAGTCTCTCTCTCTCTCCTCTCTCCACCTGTTGAGCTCATTGTTTACTGGCATGCATTGTTTAGCTTTTATTATTTTACTCCGCTCACTTTACACACCCCTCTCTGTCATCTATCCATCCATCCATCCATCCCTCTTTTTTTCTCTTTTTCTCTCTCTCTCCCTCTCTCTTTCGTCACTCCTCCACTTTTGTCCCAACTCTTTGAGTACTAGTATAAATAGCTGGAAGGATAGAGGGAGAGCACAGGGTTCACAAGAGGAGAGGAGAGAGAGAGAGTGAGACGCACACTCACTCACACAGCTGCATTAGTCTCTCACTAAAAACTTAACACTTTGGAAAACCTTCTCTCTTGAAGACAACATCCAGGACACCAGCTCACTCACAAACAGGAAGTGTCCCTTTTTTACCTGACCAACCCCAACAAGGACTTTACTGGGAACTAACTATTTCTTTGGTTACAAACGTAATCACAGCCGGCATCAGCATGTCAGTCTCACTCTGGTGTATGGAGGAAGAGCAGACACCTAACCAGGCTCCAGCGGTCTTGCGGGGCCCATGGGATCCTCATGCGTCAGGCCTGAGGGTGATCCAGAGGCTACTGCAGACAGAGACCAGGTACCTGCCCTCGCCCCTCTACACTGCACTCATCCAGAGAGAACCAGAGCGCAGAGACGAACTCACCAAATGGGCCATGGAGGTAAGTTGGAGGGCTTTTTTGGATTTGCTGGAGGCTGTGATATTCTCCTTGAGCAGTTGTTTATTCAAGATTTTTTAAATGATCTTGGGTGCTCAAAACTCAATAAATGTTTTCAACAAAATGTTTTCCTTGAAGCACAAGGGAATATTGTTATTTCCCTGTCTCTCTTTGAATTAGTTTTCTTAAATTTTTAGGTTATTCATGGCTCCTTGCTCTAGTGGCATGCACTGATTTGCCGCATTGTTTTGGACTAATTCATTCAAGCCCATTATGTTTGCTTCTCAACTTGACCTCTCACTTCTCCATCTTGAATTGACCAGAGTCCTTCCTCCTCTCTCTCTCTCTTTCTCTCTCTCTCTCTCTCTCTCTGACAGGTTTGCTGTGATTGTGGCTGTGATGAGCCTGTGTTCCCCCTCGCTGTCTCTCTGCTGGACCGTTTCCTGTCAGCCTCTCTGGCCCTGCCCGTCTCTCCCTTCTGTTTGACCGCTGCCTGTGTGCTGCTGGCCTCCAAACTGACTGAAAGCGACACAGTGACCGCTGACGCACTCTGCGCTTCTGCAGAGTATGACTTTATGCCTTCACACTTGCGGGTAAGTGGGTAGCAAGGGTGACCCGCAAACACACACACACATACACACAAGGGCGCTGCTAGCAGTGATGGGCAGTAGCTAGCTACAAGTAGTGAAGCTACTAGTTTAACTACATTTCTGAGTAGCTTGGCTGTAGTGTAGCTATTTTCTGAATCGGATAGCTTTTCAGTAGTTTGGCTACTTTTTTGGCCATGTAGTGTGGTAGCTTTCCCACAAGCTACATTTTCAGGGCATCAGTTCACAACAGCAAATCTTTCATCTAGGCCATGCACCGAGGATCAGTTCTTACAGTACTGTGATGCATTTATTACCTGACAGGTGCCATAATTCAAAAAAGTGTCCATAATGAAAATCAATTGTGTCTATCGTGTCAATTTGATGAAGTTTAATTTAAAAAATATCTTACCCATATAAAAGTAGGCTACATTTCAATATAATTAGTTAGTTACTATTGTATGCCTGATAGTTTGATCACTAATACTTGAACAATTGGTTGGATCACAGAATTTATTCATAGGCACAAAAGAGCTTACAGTGCTCAGGAGGCTGTGCAAACAATGTTACTCAGGTGCTCATCTGTATGGGGTGAAGAGTGAGTCCAAAAAAGGGGGAAAGAGGCACTCTGAGATTTGAGAAAAATAATGGCCTTCATCAAATCTCAGGGTGCCTCTGCTTTTTCCTCCTTTTTTGGACTTATTTATAG